>CM042200.1:16609441-16627866 GCA_023539305.1 Ilex asprella | reverse complement strand
GATATTTGTATATATGGTATTGTTTTGAGAGTTTTTATATATTTTTAAGATAGTTCCATTAATATGGAGGATATGGTCGGCGATATATTTTAAGTTAATTTAGAAGCAGAATTGATATGAATATTTTTATGTCATTCCTTTTGAATTTGGATAATTCTTTAAGATATTTTTGTTTGCTACATAGTGTCTTCATACACGGGAAATGACTATCAAATTTCACACCACAATCATCGCTCATTCACACCCACAAAAAAGAATAATGAAAATAGATAAAATATAACAAATAGAGCAAACATTAAAAAAAAACAAAAATAATCCATTGTTAATGGAAATTCTAGAGGAATTTAGGCCCTGAATCATTTCAAACCTAATTTCAGGTAAAAATGTGAAACTCAGATAAAAAGAATCGTCAAAAGTGTGTGCTATTTTTTATTTACATCAAGTGGTATTTACAAATAAGAAGTAAGTGACAAAATACGTATCGTTAGATATATAAAAATTTTGAATTACTTTCATGGAATAAAAAATTGCAAATGAAAATATGAAGTAAATAATAAAAAGAATGACACAAAAAATAATGGTATGAGAGAGAGATAAAGATTTATATGAGAGATGGAAGTCTTAGAAAAATTTTGCATAAGAACCGTCAAATCAATAATTGTCAATTTGTCTTGAGCTGTGAAAAGCTCAAGACAAATTTTTCTAGCTACTTTATTATATAAATGTACATAAAGAGAGAGGGGAGATGAGATAATATGTTTAAAACGTCTAAGAGATGAGAGAGAGAGAGAGAGTTATACAAGAGATAGGAGTGTTAGAGTTAAAGTCAATTACGGTCGTTGGATCAACAATTTTAAAATGATCTGAACCGTCTTTTATGTTGGGATTACGTTGTCCGTTGAATGTGTTTATATTTTGTCCCAAAACGATCTGGACCTCTCTTTATCTTCAATATTCAAACTCAGCTCTACTTTATTATATAGATTCACAGTATGAGAGATATTGAGAGAGGAAAAGGAAGAGAAAATATAACATAAAAGATATGCGCGTTTTGACAAATTGTATCTACATCCACGGACCTAACACTCAACTACATCGAATGTATTATTGAACACGATTAATTACTTGAGACTCAACCTTATTTATAGGATAAAAAATATACAAATAAAAGATAAATAAAATATATCTCACATCATCTATACTTATTCAAACAAATTTAGATATTGATAAATTTCTTTGGATCCTATTATATCTCTAATTAGATAATGATGGATTCTCTCTATTTCGATCATATCCCTAATACTCTCCTCGAGTTAGCATCTGTGATCAATTATGACCCCCTTTAAGTAGTTGTAACTTTCCCCTTTTAAAATTGTAACTTTACGATAAAAGTAGTAAGCGATTATATGGTATCAAATTTTTTTATTCGATACCATAGTTTTTCCCAATTAATTATACTTTCTTTTTGGAAAGAAATAACAAGCCCAAAGACAGCTATTTGATCAAAGTAAAAAAGAGTGGTATAGTTTCCTATTGGTAATCTTATTGTCAATTTTTATTAAAAAAAAATTGTGGTACAATTTCAAAATGTGAAGCTTATTGTCGCATTTTTGCTTTCTTTTGGAAAGATCCATTAACTACACAAGCTAAAACAACTGTTATTGGCTAATACGAATTTGTTGGTCAAGAAATGAAATTTGAAAAATTATTTCAAAAAAAACCTTGTCAATAAACACAATCCAAATAAATTGTCATGAAATCCACATTCTCCAAAAAATTATTATATGTTGTTTCATATAATGTCAAAGTAGACATGAATACATTGGAAAAATCAGTGTCCCATTTAATAATATTTTGTTAAATTATTGCTTGTAAACAATAAGATAATATCATCCAAAAATTAAAACACGTGTAATTACTATTTTATAAAATTAATCTAAATGCATCTTTTATATAAATAATAGATTAAAATATCTGTCGTGCTAGTATTCTTTCCAATTTCTATAAATAGAGCAATGTTTTTAGGCTTTACACGAATCATTGGAGATCTCAAGCTAGCTAAGAATGGAATTTCCTAATGGAGAGCAATCTCGTGAGCTACTTCAAGCTCAAGCTCACATATGGAACTAAATATTCAACTTCATAAACTCTGATGATACCACAAAAACACATGAGGATTGAGTTCGGTAACTTAGGTCATGCTATTTATGTCGGGTGCTTAGCTCATCTATATTATTTGTAGGCCTCGACCTCATATCTCAACTCCTTATGTCCACATCTCGAGGAAGGCGATGTAAAGGACAGCTGAATCCCACCAAATACCCTTTTTTGTAGCAACAATACTCAACAGACACAAGTCTCGTTGTGCAATAAGGACGACTGTTACAAGAGAGGGGCAAAAATCTCGCCTCAGATCAAGCAAGACACATGAATAACTATAAACAAGAGATAAAACCCTCAAAAGTAAACAAGTCATTGTAGCCTCATAAAAATTTTTTCTGAAAACTTCACACAGTAATCAATACACTCAGGAGCAAGAGACTCCCTTGAGAGTGAATTAGCCGAGCTCTCGAGTTGGTGAACCACTATAAACACTCTGCTTAATCACCCACATCATTAGTTGGCGTTGTTTGTGGGAAGAACTGTTCATATTAAAAATATACTGATTTTCTCCAGTAATTGATGATTTCTACGCGCAACACGAGCAGAAGTCAAATGAATCTTCTTCGACTATAGAACCAACAAGAAGCTACCACTGAAAGACAAGAAGAAAATTCTCGTGAGAGGGAACAACAACACACCTAAAGGGTACCATACCTAACAACAAATTGGAGGCCCTTAACGTAGCCAATCAGCGTCTCCTCTAGCAGAATGAGGAATTACTAAAGCTCCTTCAGCATCCCCAAAAGGTATAGCCAACCCAAGAACTTCCCTATGAGAGAGAACAACAACACAACAACCCTTTGAGAGACATCACCGAAGGAGATGAGCGCAGTCAAACTGTGGGCAATGCCTATCGTCGAATTCATAGGAATGAGGACAACGAGTAAGTGCAAAGTCAAAATAGGAAAACTCATAAGAATAAGCTTCCCCCATTTCAGTAGGAAGGGAAAGACAAATATTAGGTGTAGTGCTTCAGAGACGACCAATAGGAGCTCAACCATATGAAGGAATCCGTTAAAGGCAAAACTCTAGTGACCATGGATGCCTTAGTTCAGTAGACTGAGTCATTATTTACCGCACAGATGCTGCACTTTTCACTTCCACCTAAATTCAAAATGTCCCAGATGGAGGCATTTGATGGAACGAAAGACCTCATGGACCACCTCAACACCTACAAAAATCAAATAGAGTTACATGGGTACCAGGATCCAGTACGATGCCGAGTCTTCGCCATCACTCTAAAAGGTTAAATCTTAGCATGGTTCAACAGGTTGACCCCAACATCCATCTCATCCTTCAGAGAGCTCTTTGTCTCCTTTGTTTCGCACTTCATAGAGCTCGAACTTATCGAAAACCGCGTTACCACCTGTTGAACGTGAAACAGGGACCCAATGAGAACCTGCGAAGCTATGTTCAGAAGTTCAATTCAGAATCTCTGAAAGTGGACGTCTCTGACGAAAAATTCGTCATCACTGCCTTCATTGCTGGGCTGGGAATCCAATCAAAAGACCTGATGTTCTCCATCTCCAAAAATTCATAAGCCAGTATTGCAAAAAACGTTACCAAAGCAAAAAAGTACATCAACGACGAGAAAGCACTCCTCTCCAACGTAAGGAGCTCATCCACACAAAAGGAGAAAGAGAATAAGAGGGACCGAAGTCCTAGAAAGGAGAGAAGTCGAGACAAATCTTCACGGAGAGACAGGAACTGCTCTCCAAAAATGAGAGGAAACATCAAAGACAGCCTAGGTCCACCACAATAAGAGTTACCGCCAAAGTTTGCACCTCGGCAGTTCACTCCCCTCACAGCCACAGTGTCCTAGGTTTTTTATGAGGTGCAGAGCGAAAAGTTCCTGAGGTGGCCACCTCGGATAAAGACAGATCCCACAAAAAAGGATGCAACAAAATACTGCGAGTATCACAGGGACCATGGTCATCTCATTGATGACTGCATCCAATTGAAAAAGGAGATCGAGTTCCTGATTCAACGGGAACAACTACGTCGCTTTGTGGTGGAAGATAATCAAAACTTAGCTCACCCACCTCCAGCGTCTCAACAGCAAGTACTTGCACAGCATCGGCAAACTCTGTGAGAGATTGGAGTGATATTCAGAGGATTCGCTGGAGGTGGAGAATCCAGCTCAGCCAGGAAGACTCACATGCGCAAAGTCAGAATTTAAGAGGTGCTGGAAGTACAAGCTATATCCAAAGCACCTCGGCTGAGCATGGACATCACTTTCTCGAATGCAGACTTGGAGGGTTGCCAACATCCCCACAATGACCTTTCGATGGTAACAGCTATCATCACCAACAAAACTGTTCATCGAGTCCTGATTGATAATGGAAGCTCTGTCGACATCATATTCGCATCTGCCTTCGACAAGATGGATATAGGCAGAGACAAACTTGAGCCAGTAAAGGCTCACCTCCTAGTATTCTCAGGAGAAAAAGGTGTTACTCCTAGGTTCAATCCAACTTGTGCTCACCATAAGAGATCCACCTTGCCGATCCATCACCACTGAGGTTCCTTGTAGTCGATACTCCATCAGCATACAAAGTTCTATTAGGAAGACTTTCTTTCAATGTCATAAGGGTTATTCCTTCTGTCTACCAACTCGTCGTGAAGTTCCCCACAGAAAATGGCGTCGGAGTGGTCCGAGGAGACAAGCATGTGGCACAAGAGTACTGTATGGCATCCATAAAAAAGAAAGAGGTCGAAAATATCCAGTTGGACTAGCTCGATATGAGAAACGAGCTGAAAACGAGACCTATGCCTTTAGAAGAGCTTGAGCCTATTCAACTTGGCGAGGAAGCAGAACATCTAGTATACATGGGATCTAAACTAACTAGGGAAGTTAAAGACATCTTCATTCAATTCCTCAGAAAAAATATGGAGGTGTTTGCATGGAAACAGAATGAGATGCAAGTGATTGACCCATCAGTCATCACGTACAAGGTCAGCGTGAATCCGACCTTCAAACCCATCAAACAGAAATAAAGGAGTTTTGCCCCTAAACATCAAAAAACGATCAATGAGAAGGTCATCAAACTTCTCCACGCCAAAGCCATCAAAGAGATAGACTATCTGACTTGGTTAGTCAATGTGATCCTCGTCAAAAAACCAAACAAGTGGCGCCTCTGCATCAACTTTATTGAGCTTGCCCCAAGGACAACTTCCCCTTATCTCGGATTGACCTAATCGTAGATGCTACAGCTGGGCATGAGCTCCTCAGCTTTATGAATGTTTTTTCTGAGTAAAACCATATCAGAATGGACCCCAATGACTAGGAGAAAACCTCCTTCGTGACTGAACAGGGGGCATACTACTACCAAGTCATGTTGCTTGGACTAAAGAATGCTGGAGCTAGTTACCAACATTTGGCAAACTGAATGTTCCAAAAACATATTAGAGTATCAATGGATGTATACATCAACGACATGCTGGTGAAGTCGTTGAAAGCTGAACTCCACATTGGACACCTTGAAGAATCTTTCCAGATCCTCCAAAAATATCAGATGAAGCTCAAACCAGCCAAATGTGCCTTTGGGGTCTCCGTTGAAAAGTTCTTGGGCTTCATAGTCAACAGTAGAATAATAAAGGCGAATCCAAAAAAGATCAAAGCAATGATAGACATGCAACCACCTTCAAACACAAGGGAGTTCCAACACTTAACAAGAAAGATAACATACCTAAGTCGTTTTGTCACCAAATCAAGAGATAAGTGTCAACCCTTTTTTCAAACCTTAAAAAAGGCATTCTAGTGGGCTATGGGCTGCGATGAAGCATTCAAAGCTCTTAAAGACTAACTGAGCTCGCCCCCAGTACTAGTGAGCCCTTTGGAGGGAGAAGTGCTCAACTTATACCTCGTTGTTTCGAATTTTTTAACCAGCGCAACACTGGTCAGAGAGCAAGACAGAGTTCAATAACCAATTTATTACTGTAGCAGAACCCTGAAAGAGGCAGATGAGAGATATCCGAAAATGGAGAAACTAGTCCTAGCTCTAGTTACAGTAGCAAGGAAGCTCAGACCATACTTCCCAGCTCACACCATTGAGATCCCAACAGATCAGCCAATGAAGCAGGTGCTGCACAAACCAGAATCTTCAGGAAGGTTGGTCAAATTGGCCATAGAGCTCAGTGAGTTCAATATAAGATACAAACCCAGAACTACAATCAAAGGGAAAATGCTAGCAGATTTCATTACGGAATTTATTGTAGCCCCAGAAGCATCCATTAAGGCAACTCAGCTAGTATCTGACCTCCCCACATGGAAGCTTTCGGTAAATGGAACCGCCAACACCCAAGGCAGCGGTGCTGGGTTGATATTAATCTCTCCCAACGGGATAGATATTGAATATTCCCTCAGGTTCGGATTCAACGCTTCAAACAACAAAACAGAATACGAAGCTGTCATTGTCAAGCTTAACATGGCACATTCCCTAGAGGTAGAACAACTCGTGATCTACAATGACTCCCAGCTCGTGGTGAAGCAGATTGAGAAGACTTATAAAACCAAAGGAGATAGAATGATTCTATACCTGAGGAAGGTACAGGAGCTAATAAAAAAAGACCCAACTCAACATCAACAAACTCGACGAAAAGTATTTGCTCCAGAGTTTGGAGCTCGGCACCAAGCAAATCTAAAGTAAACCCTTATCGCGCCATATAGACAGGGAACAAGAGAAAAATATTTCACAACTCTAACAAACGAATATTCACCTATAGTAAAAATATCTCATGCTTCCCGTTCCAAGCGCAGAAAACGTTTGGGTGACAGGTTCAGCTACAAGACAATGAGGAGAAGACCACAAAATCAGCCAAAAAATGAACCACTGCTAAACTCTAATGATAAAGTGTACAAATAGCAAACAACGCCACTGTTTAAGAGAGATAGAGAGAGAGAAAAGCTAGGCAAGAGAGAGTATTAGGAGCAACCTAGGAAATACCTTGTAAAAGGCTCCGAGCGGAACCATCTGTAACGACAACCTTCTTCCCTAAACAATATAGATCTCAAGGAGCAAAAGTCTCCCTTACAGTGAATGTAACCTTAGTCATTCGGCTAAAATGAACCACTCATATTTTTTGTCTTTGTGTCAACTTCAACTCATAACGTACCCTCTGTCATTAACACACACGAAACCCCTCTGTGTCTCATCCTATATTGTTCTATATTTGGGTAAGGATATTTTCGAGCACCATCAAAGCTGTAGCTAGAGAAATCCAGGTCAGGCGCATTTGGCAGTGGATTTGTCCATTCCCAAGTGGCTGCTCAAGTTCTTATACAGAGTAATAAACAGGCATACAAGTTATATTGGCTAAGATTCCTACAAAGTTTGATCTGGGTGACAAGAGATAGTATTTACGAGGGCTTTATAGCTCACCAGCAAATCATCGGGAGTGTTTCATAGGAATTTGCAGACAAGAATAACTAATTGACGGCCAATAAAACTACAACACCAAATTCATTCATGGGCAATTAACAAAGAAGAACAGTGTCTCTTAAGATTACATTACTCCATTACAGATTTGAGCAAACGCAAGAAGTCGTCAGAGTCAAAATGTAAAAGACACAGATCAAGTTATGTCTTCCAAGTAGTGTACAACTACTGGGTCTTAAATAATCGAGTGAATGTAGACCCTCAAATTCTCAAGGTTTTTATTGCTCGAAAGATTTAGGAAGAATAATATCGAATGATGACAGTTATCAGGCGGTTATCGGGCAAGGGCAAATGGATAATATTAATTCTAACAAGGCTTATCTCTCTCTATTAAAACTCACCTTCCAAAACTTTGACAAAACTTTCGTGCAGATATCAAAATGCAGACCCACTGCTCTTGGTCTTTCCAAGGAGCAAATCTTTTGCTTCATTAATTTTAGAAGCGAGGTAATGGCTACCACCTGCATCTGGATGGTTTGCTACCATAACCCTTCTATGTGCTTCCCTCACCTTATCAGCTGGAGTACTTTCCCTGTTGAAGATTCAGACATAAAAATCAGTTGAAAAAGCAGAAGAATTAAAACCAAATTATTATGTTTGAGGATTCCTACATGTTATTGGGCGTTTATTGGCTGAGGGGAAATGAAACAAACTTTTTCTTTAAGTAATGAGTTTTTAATTGAAAAGGATAGAAGGCCATGTCAAGCTTACACTAAAGTTGAACAGTAAATGATGAGCAAAATCAACAGAGGGACCATCAGCACCTATTCTTTCTGTGGGCTTCCAAAGGAGGAGCTTTCAAGTCAGTAGAGACCTCAGTTTTATCAGTAATACACGTTTTAAAAAATTTTCTTTTTAGTTCTTTACTTCCCATATATGACAAAAAACAACAAGCGGGACTCCTCCCAAAATATCTCAATTTGTTGTATTTCTGGCATCAATACACCAAGCACAAGCAACTACAAAGGCGAAAACCAGAAGCCCACACAAGGCGAAGAGGAAGTCAGAATGAAGTGCCAAGACCTCCTTTTAACAAAGTAGTTCAAAAATACTGCTCTTCAACTTATCAGTTGATCCATCAGTCAAGCTCAAATTTTCACTACCATGTGGGGAAAGCCACATGAAGTGGTAAAGGGAAATACGACATGAGGAAAAATGAAATTTTCGCAACAAAATACAATATGAATGACGTTGCAATAAATAAATAAAATGATGCTGCAAGGGGACCTGACTCCAAGAATAAGAGCTGCTTCCCTCCTTGTCATTTGAGGCTGGAAACCACCTTCATAAAATTTGCGCATTCTAGCTGTAGGTGGTCTTGCCTTGAATGCTTGCCAAGCCTGGATACCATATCTACTGGCATAAGCTGCAGCAGCAATCGTAAGTCCTGCTATCAGTGGTGTAGTCTGATGCAAATTTCAGATTTGAAATTCATAATGAGAAATTGGTAATTATTATAGGTAGAGGAAAGTTAATAGTTATAACAAAAGTACGTGCAAGACCCACTACAGCAAACTCCATGTTAAATGCCTATGAACTTTAAGAAACCACGCATTACCCTAATTATGTTTTGGACAACCTTTTTCTGTATGTAATAACTCAAGTTTTCCAGAGC
This sequence comes from Ilex asprella, assembly GCA_023539305.1. Classification (NCBI taxonomy): domain Eukaryota; kingdom Viridiplantae; phylum Streptophyta; class Magnoliopsida; order Aquifoliales; family Aquifoliaceae; genus Ilex; species Ilex asprella. The sequence goes on along the minus strand of CM042200.1, from coordinate 16,618,650 downwards.
ATGCATGTGCTAACAAAGTAGCTATCTTTGTTCGTACAGTTTCAACTCAAAAAAATGGAAGCAACACAGAGGGAATATCAAGGTGGTGTCGAACAGAGGGAAACCATGAGGTTCACCCCCATGGCGATTTGGTTTATGAGACTTGAACAAATGGGAAAGAATATGACAAATCGAAGTTTCCCAAGCAGACAGAACCTTCTTGGCTTGGGAATTCTGGATGATATTCGGGGTGGAAAATTGGACCGAGTTTGAAAAAGAAAAGGTTCCATGAGCCAGTTGGGTTTCAAGCAGAATCTGAAACCCAACACAAAATGAAGACACTCAAGCTCATCATGTGAAATAGCAATACTAGTTGCACACGAGTAAAATCGACAATGTTACTATTCGTACATATATCTTCGACCAAAAACGAATCCTAAAAAATGAGTAGGCAGCTTGTGAAATTAATAAGGGGATTCGCAAACTGAAACGCAAAAAAAGATATTTAGGGCTGAATTTTGACACAAAGGTATTAACTTTAAGTGAATGATAATTGTTGAAAGGCTTTGAGCGAATCAAGAGCTAAAGAAATTGATTGCTCTACAGGCATAAAGCAATGTCGAGAACTGGACAGCTTGAGGAAGATTAAATAGAAGCTAAGTTCTCTATATTCATATGACTCAGAATCAACAGAACAACAGATCATTGTGATATGTATCTAAAAATGAAAACAAACCCACAAAAGAAAAAACTAAAATTATTAGATAATTTGTAAAAAAAAACAGTAATACATAACTACAAAATAATCGTACATCAGAATGATTGAAACCACACAAAAATAGAGACCCAAGACAAACAATAAAGAAATCTCCGCAACAAATATACATATGTATATTAATGTATAAACATATATATAGATATATAGAGAGAGAGAGAGAAATAGGGAGACTGACCATTACTGCAATAACTTGGAGCTCGAAGAAATCAAAATGGACATTCCCGGGCTCGGTATTCTTTCTGAGGATTTGTATGCACCAGGTTTTATGGTTCTTTCTGGCATTAGGGCTTGTTTGTACAAATCTAGGTTGAAAAATACTATTAGGCCCTAAACTTTGTCCATTCTTTCAATTAAGTCCTCAACTTTACTGTTATATCAATCAACTTTACTTTGTGACCGTACCATGTAAGAAAAAAATATAGCAATAATATTTAAAACAAAATAAAAAATAATAATTTGAAAATTAATATACGAACGTTTTTAAATTGACGGTGGTGCTTCGTCAATGTTAAGTTCAAATGCTGGTCCAACTTATTCGAATATTTTAGTTCCAAGTTTTTTTTTTCTTGAAAAGCAGCGATTTCATTTACTGAGCAACACATGATATATCATTGTGAAGATGAGATAACAGAAAAGATGGAATCTCCTCCCTCCATAGCGTAGAATTATTATAGTTTATAGCAAATTTAACTAAATTATGAGCAACTACATTTCCGTTCCTGCTTACTCAAACCGCCGAGAAAACTTGAAAGTTTGTCTTCAGGACATTAATCTGATCAAGAAAATTACCAACTTTGGACAAGGACTCTTGCTCCTGTGATAAAGCTTCAATGAAGGACTTGGAATCACCCTCAAGAATAATGCTAGAAAACCCATGATCGATCGCCAATTGCACAGCGGTGGAAAGCAGCCAAAGCCTCCTCACAATCTGCACTTAAAACCCCTTCCACTTTCTGACTTAAACCTGCAAGAAATTCCCAAAGCAATCCCTAATAACAACACCAACTCTAGAACAATTGAAAGAGCGAAAAACAGCTCCATCAAAATTCACTTTGCAAAACCCAGATTGTGGTGGTTTCCACATGGTCCTCTTCTCAGTCGCATGTGGTAGATGAGAGCTCGACCTCGAACAATTAACGGCATGAAAATGATTGATATATTCCCTTGAGAACTGGACAATTTCCTCCGTGATCTGGAACAATGTTCAACTCGAAACTTGTTTCAATTGAACCACATGGCACATGTAATAACAACAATCAATACTACCTCTTTAGAAATTACCTTCTCAGAAATATATATAAGTCAGTCTTCAATATTCAATACAACCTCCGCTGGAAATTGAATTGCAGCAGTCTCCCATACCGCCTTCACAAATGGGCAAGTAACAAACAAATGGAAAGAAGATTCACAAGGATACCCACATAAGAAGCTTTCATTATTTACTATCAACCTTCTTCTCTGTAAATTGCACAAAGTAGGTAAGATATCAATAAAAAATTGCCATAGAAAGTTTTTGACCTTGTTAGGCACATGAAGCGACCAAATGAACAAACCAGGCCAACGATCCATTACATTAGTTGAAGATGCAGCATCAGCTTGAGCATGAGGTTTAAATAGATTCTTCTCAATGGCTAAATGATAGGCACTCCGAACTAAAAAATTAAGTACAAGAAAATTGCTTCCTAAACATTTTTCTTATTTACAATTAAGCCCTCAAATTAAGTGCACGTAAAAATTCTTGTTGAATGTTGATCATCAATATCGACTTAAGGACAATTATCCTGGTATTTGCACGGATGATCGGGACATAAGTGACAACCGTTACCATGACTGTAGTTTTGATGATTTCGTGGATAATAAATCTAGGGAAGAGAAATTTTCTTACTTCCCTGCACTCATCAAGAAATAAAATTGACTAATCCGAAGCCAAAGGATTGAGAAACTTAACGCCATTATTCTTGAATAACTTGGAGCCGAAATAGAGAGAAGTTTGTTTAGTAGAGAGAATGAGATGAACATATACAAAATTGGAGGATGTAATGCAGGGACAATTTACTGAATTTTCGACATGATGTGATTGTTTTTATCAAACAAAGCCACAAAAAACAAAATCCAACTAGTTGAGAAGGTTCGCTTGAATATTCAGTCAGCTAAAGGCATTATATATTCAACAAAAATTGGCAGCCATGCCTGTCTTCACCTCAGTAATCTTTAACGAAAATTTGGCAGCCATGGTCAGAACCAGAGAGAGAGTCTTTCCAATTCAAAAAGCAATAAGCCAAGTACAATTAATGGATTTTTGTATCAAAAGAATGAGAAAGAAAATGTGATAATCATACGATCACAAATTCACGATCAATAACAAGGTTGGTTCTGTATAAAAAAATTGTTCACAAATCTTTACAACAATGAGAAAGGAATCAGACAATCACATAGCGAGTCTCACCAAGAGAACGATTAAATTTCACCCCTAAACAAAAGCTCTCAAAGCAATGAATAAAATAAGAATTTTTAAGAGTGTTGAAGAAATCCCACAAATCAAATGACCTTCTTTTTCTTCTTTCCTTCTTTTTTCAATCTATTGTGCTCACAAATCTCTTTATAACCAGGTAGCTTATTAATGTGGATACAGTGTTTGACAAGAAACAATCAAACGATCCCTTCATTGTTCTCATTGCGATCCACAATGGAGCTGCTGTGTACCTTTGGTGGGCCTGAATGCCGCCTAGGCCTGGCTGGTGAAGGAGGGAAAGAAAGCCGCTTCTTTGCAGACCCGGGTGATCCTTTTTCTGGTGTTCCATTCTCCATACCCAAGGGGCTCTGCAACCGTGATTTAGCCTTTACTGACTGAGTGGGTGCCATGTAACTTGGAATTGACGGAGAGCTAGCCAAGCTCTCATCATCTCTCACTGATGACCCAGGTATACTGTGCCTCCTATTCCGCTCTGATTGCATACTTACCATGCTCTTTGAGTCATCATCTTGGCTTAGCATACTCACTCTTGGGCTCGGCGGCTTAAATTTTCTGGCTGCTATTGGAGGAGCTGCCTTGGATGGTGGAGTTGAAGGGGTCTGATGGTTGGAAGAAAGACTTGGTTTTTGAACGGCGGGTGGGGAAGGCTTATCAGAATTGAGTTGATGACGAGCATAAGCCTTGGTAATTTCTCCTTCGCCAATGCTAAAACTAGCACTCTTAACAGATGACTGGTCATTGTTAAGTTCTTTCTCACTCATGCTTTGAGTCTCCCATGGCTGGGTGGCCATCCAACGTTCTAACCAGCTCCAACCCCAGTGAGGATTGGTTGGGTCCATAAACAATAGGTTTGTAGATCTCGAAGACTTCTTCCAGGCTTGCTGTTCAATGAAAACATGGGAAACTAAATAAAAGGCCGGATTTTGTGAAGCAATTAAACATGGATAATCTACAATGCAGGTGATTCCTTCTTAAGCAACCTAATTTTGACTCGAGCAGAGCAGACTACCAAATTCTTTCACCACAATTGAGTGATAATTAGACTACTAGACTTCTACACTTCTGCTCACAAGTCTTTTCCTTATTTCAAGTTTTGGTACAGGCAGAATTGATAAAAACACTTTCTTTCATAAAACTTGGTCGCACAGCCAAACGTTACCTTAGCGAGCTAAGCTCCATAAGTTGTTCTAAACATTTTTTAGCTATGTGTATATCTACCATTTGATGATAGCCTCAACACAACTGTTTTAGAATGTGTCAAAACAAAAAACAAGCTAATGGGAAAAAATCTTCATTTTACATGTAACATGTTTTACAACGGAAGCATATTGTAAAAGTAAAGCAATTTTGCCTTCCAAAGAGGCTGGAATTTGTAAGCAGAGGAAAATGAATAAAGTACCTGATGAGTGAATGAATAAGCTAGTGCTCTTTCTCGCCTCATAGCCGCTTCATACTTGCTCAGGAGGTTTGCTTCAATTTGTTCTTTGGATTGTAGACTGTCATCCCACTCCTCCCCAATCTGTCACAAAATTTAAAGCAATTATCCTCAGATGAGACTGTTAAGAGTGAAATCCAAAAAATGCCATTTTTTTTTGTTACGATAATCTATTTTTTTTATACAAAACAAAACCTTCATTAAGCATAATATGGAGCTCAAAGTATCGGACAAGGAATCCACCCCAAGGATAACAAGTAGCAGAACAAAACAATAAGCTACTGTTTGGAACCTGAGCTATTACTACAAATTTAAAGGAAAAAATGGCTCAGTATTTAAAGGAAATCTCGTATGCATTTTACCAATCACAAGATTAGGAATGTGGACTTAAAAACCCAGCAGGTTGGAATTTAAAACCCAAAATTAACGACATTCACATGCGACAAAAGTTGTTTAATAAGTAACTGCTGCAAAATATTCCAAAGTCAATAGGATGGCATCTGTTAAGTTTAGAGGATTAACACAATATTGGAGAGAAACAGAGAGAGGTTAAAAACTTAACCTAACTCTCATACATCACTTGTATTTATGGTCAACTCACAATAATAAGAATTACACATACTACCCTAACACTATTAACAATTTACATATACTACCCTAATACTCTTAACACTCCCCCTCAAGCTGGACTATATATATCATATAATCCAAGCTTGGAGCAAATCGATGTAAGACGTGTACGACTCAATACTTTGGTAAACATATCCGCAAGCTGATCTTCAGATTTCACAAATGGAGTCGTAATCTTCCCAGCTACTATCTTGTCCTGAATAAAGTGACAATCAACCTCAATAAATTTGGTTTTCTCGTGAAACACCAGATTAGCAGCGATATGGATAGTTACCTGGTTGTCACAGAACAACTATAAAAGAGATTGAACTGGAAATCCAATTTCTTGGAGGAAGTGTAGTAGTCAAGTCAACTCACTCGTCGTATGCGCCATTGCCCTATACTCAACCTCAGCACTGGATCTTGCTACCACGGATTGTTTCTTACTTTTCCATGAGACGATGTTACCTCCTAAGAAAGTACAATAACCAGTTGTTGATCTCCGATCAAAAGGAGAGCCAACCCAATCAGCATCTGAGAAACCCTCCACTCTAAGATGTCCATTAGCTCGATATAACAGTCCAAGTTCAGGAACTCATTTGAGATATCGCAGAATACGAGTAACTGCCTCCCAATGTGGTACTCTAGGACACCCCATGAACTGACTTATTATACTGACTGCATAGGAAATATCCGGTCGAGTAATAGTGAGATAATTAAGCTTCCCAACTAATCTGCGATACCGACCCAGATTCTCAAACATTGCACCATCATCCATCAATAGTTTATGATTCAGATCCATGGGAACATCAATCGGTCTGCCACCCAACAAACATGCTTCATCTAGCATGTAAAGTACATACTTCCTCTGTGATACACAAATATCCTAATTGGATCGAGTCACTTCAATTCCCAAGAAATACCTGAATTTTTTCAAATCCTTAGTATGAAATCGATCTTGCAAGAAGATTTTTAACTTGGCAATCCCCTCAGAATCATTTCCCGTAATCACAATATTATCTACATAGACCACTAATAGAACATATCCAACATCTGTCTGTCTATGAAACACGGAATGGTCCATCTGACATCGTAGAAGACCAAACTCTAAGATTGCATCTGAAAACTTACCAAACCATGCCCTCGGTGACTGCTTCAAACCATACAAAGATTTCTTTAGTCGACATACACTCTTACCATACTCCCCCTGAGCAGGTGACTGCTCCATATATACCTCTTCAACCAAGTCACCATATAGGAAGACATTCTTGACGTCTAACAGAAACAAGGGTCAATCAAGATTAGAAGCTAAAGAAATCAAGATACGAACAGAGGAAATTTTGGCAACAGGGGAGAAAATTTTCTCATAATCAACACCATAGGTTTGAGTAAAGCGCTTTGCAATAAGTCGGGCTTTGAGATGCTCCACAGAACCATCCGGATGAAATTTAACAGTATACACCCAACGACAACCAACAATTCGTTTACCAGGAGGCAAAGGAACGAGATCCCAAGTCCTATTATGATGTAAGGCATCCATATCATCCTCCATAGTTTTCCTCCCAACCAGGATCAGATAATGCATCCTGTAAACGCTTAGGAATAGATGTAGTAGATAATTGAGAGGTAAAACAAGAGAAGACAGGAGACAATGCATCATATGAAACAAAATGAGAAATAGGATGATTAGTAACACACGAACGAGTACCTTTTTGAAGAGTAATAGGTAGAGAGTCTAAATTACCTGATGGACCAGGATCAGCAGACGGCAAGGAAGACGGTATGGGCACCTCAGTCGATGGTCGAGGACGACAAGAGTATACACGAAGAGATAAAATAGATGGTAACACAGTGGACAGCGGAATATCTGAAGGTGAAGGAAGAGATCATGGTGGTACAAGAGATGACCCAAAGTCCAAATCCAAAGGCTGAGAAGGTGCTGAAAAATATGAAACAGATTCCTCAAACGTGACATCAACACTAGTAAAGTATCGTCGCAGAGAATGACTGTAACAACGATGCCTCCTCTATGTGCGGGAATAACCAATAAATACACATTTTGTAGCTCGAGGGTCAAGTTTATCAAACTCAGGACCCAAATTGTGAACATAACAGACACATCCAAAAACTTTAGGTGAAAGAAAAAATAAGGACTTACCGGAAAAAAGGATAGAATATGGACTTTGCTCGTGTAACACAGAGGATGGCATACGATTAATAAGGTAACAAGTAGTAAGAACAGCATCACTCCAAAAATATCGAGGAATATTCATCTTGAATAACAGGGCACAAATGACTTTCAACAAATGACGGTTCTTGCGTTCAGCAACACCGTTCTGTGGAGATGTGTAAGCACAGGAAGTCTGATGCATAATGTCAGTTTTATTAAGATAAGCTGAAAAAAGATCAGATTCATATTCCCGAGCATTATCATAACGTAAAATATGTATACGACAACCATACTGAGTTTTTATTTTTTTACGAAAGGTCTCAAATATAGAGAATAATTCAAACCGAGATTGCATCAAAAATAACCAAGTCACACGAGAATAGTCATCCACAAATGACACAAAATAAGGATATTTATTAGATGAAATATTTTTTATTGGACCCCATACATCAGAATGTACCAACTCAAATGGACTAGACACATGATTATGGACTCTAGGCTGAAACGACACACGGTGATGCTTACTAAGTTGACAAGCTTCACAAGACAAAGACGACACACCACTAAGACTGGGAACTTGACACTTCAGATTCTGGAGAGAGAGATGTCCAAGACGACAGTATCATTGAAAAGGAGACAAAAAGGTCTGTAGAGCCCGGGTAGATAAATCAAAGTCAAGATAATATAAACTACCAACTTCATGCCCTGTACCAATCTTCCTCTTCGTCTTGAGATCCTGAAAGACATAATAAAAGGGATAAAAGGTGACAGAACAATTGAGAGAACGAAAAATCTTGCTAATGGAAAGTAAATTAAAAGGAAACTGAAGAACAAATAACACAGAAGATAGAGACATATCAGGACTCAAATGAGTAGTTCCCAGACCTGAAACTTTAGAACAAGTGTCATTAGCAAGAGTAACACTACGTGTAGAACTAGTAGACTGATAAGTAGAAAAAACATCAGACGCATCAGTCATGTGGTCAGCAGCGTCAGAGTCTATGATCTAGGGACTGCAAGTAGAGGACAATAAACAAATGAAAGTATTACCTGACTGGGCAAAAGTAGCAGTGGAGGGAGATGAAATTGCCTAACTAGACAAGAATTGAGCATACTCCTCTCGTGTAATAATAACCAACTCAGTGTCTTACTTGGATTCCATAAGTACAGCAAATAGAAAAGGAAAATCACTGAACCGGACAAAAATCACCTACTGCACTATTGAACCGGACTGGAGAATGTCACTGGATCGCTGAACCGGACCAAATAAGTTCACTAAATCGCTGAACTGGACCAAAAAACACCACTGAACCGCTGAACCGGAGGAAAGGAGTCAATTGGACCACTGAACCGGAGACAAAACAGGTGAAACCAGCCTGAACCGGTCAAAAAATGACTGAACCGGGCTGAAAACCCGATCTGGACCGCTGAACCGGGATCAGGGAAGCTGCTAGAGTACTGAACCGGTCTGGAAATAAGGGCTGGACCGCTGAACCAGACCAGTTGGACCTGCTGGAAGACAAAACCAGATTGGAAAACCCGGATGGACCGATGAACCGGACCGGCTGAGCTTTCTGGATTGTTGAACCGGACCGACTAGGCTCACTGGTTTGATGAACCGGCCTGAACTGTGAACTGGACCGTGAGTTGTACTTAAAAACAATTTAAGACCTCACTTGACCCGATCTGATCCAGACCCGACTCCACGGGTTGGATCTTTTCTTCTTCACTGGGTGATTAGGGTTCCAAGAGAACCCTCTGGTTC
>CM042200.1:16567538-16609431 GCA_023539305.1 Ilex asprella | reverse complement strand
TGGTTCAACGCCGCCACCACACGAAGACAACACCACCACCTCTACAGTCACCACACACCACAACGAAGACAAGGCGCCACCACACGAAGACAACAACACCACTTCCACAGCCACTACACACCACGACGAAGACAAGGCGCCACCAAGTCGACTGCCACTACCACGACACCACGACGAAAACCACGACAACACAAGTCGACTAACACCAACACCACCACGACAGCAACCTCCACAGCACAGAGGTCAACCACGACAACAACAGTATCACCACCACCACAATGCTTCGACAAACAACCACCACCACCACGAATCAACAAAAATAATTTTTTTTTTGTTTTTTTAGAACATATTTATGATCGTAATAGCTCTGATACCATGTTAAGTTTAGAGGATTAACACAATATTGGAGAAAAACAGAGAGAGGTTAAAAACTTAACCTTGCTCTCATACATCACTTGTATTTATAGTCAACTCACAATAATAAGAATGACACATACTACCCTAACACTATTAACAATTTACATATACTACCCTAATACTCTTAACAGCATCAAAGTCATTTATAAACTACATATGCACCTCAGAAGATGCCTGACACCGAAATGACTGTTGCATCCCACTAGGTGAACAAAGTGGTTTCAAAAAACATAAAAAAAAAACAAAACAAAACAAAAAAAAAACAAAGGAACGGCATTGAGATAAAAGATCTAACCTTCAAACAATCAAGTTCTTTTGCCCGTTTCTGTAGCAGCTGTCTTTCGAGCGCCCGGTTCTCCTCTGCCATCCTAATCCTCCTAGAGTTGATCTGAGACTGCACGCGAGATAGACCTTGCATGCATCGTAGAGTGTTTGTGGTTTGACGTTTGACAATAGGCCCTTCTACCAGTGATTTTAATCTGACAAGCCCCCTTAAAGCATGCAATGCCCTCCTTGCCTAAAAACAATGAACAGATAGCAAAAGCAGTTTAGGAATTCCATTCCATCTCAAATTTTTCTACATGCAAATATGGCTGAGAACAATCAGCAATGTCCAGCCTCAATGGCTGACAACGTGAATATGCAAGGGCCTTAACGTATTGTAATTTGTAAACATTTTTGCAAAAATGTCTCTAATCTTTCCGGTGAGGTCATTACTGGTATGTTGAACAAGTAATGCAGGTGATAATATGCAAAAAAACAATGGCATCTACAATATAAACAAATTCACATCCAAGCCATAACCCTTTTTGCACTTAAACAAATAATCAAAGCTTCTGCGTTGCTCCTGCCAATACATATCACCACCAACAAAGAACAAAAAAAAATATTTCCTGATAAGTTTCAATCATGCGTTGCTTCATAAGGTGAGCCCCAAGTGTGTAGTGGTATATCTTTCTTTGAGAAGTACAAAAAAGGATTATGCTTTCATTCAGTGATTAAGCTGGTAATGAATATCGATTTTCATTTTTTATGAAGAAATTATTTCATTGGGAAAGTTCTCAAAAAATAAGTACTGAATTTGCACGGTGCTTGCATTGTCGCCTATGAAACAAGGACACTTTCAAGAAGATGACGTATCCGTGTCAGACACCGACACTCTTCGAACACGTGTTTGATACTTTTTTATCCGTGTTCATAATTAAATGATAAAATTTTAATTTCGGACACATCCGACACTTTTTAAAACGTGTCTACTACTAAATAAATTTTTTTTTTGGGGGGGAGGGGGACGGGGAAGAGAGACTACTACTAAATAATAAACATGTGTTAAAATGTAGTTAACAAAGCTTAAAATTTTGAGAACATATAATTACTAACACTAGACATGTTAAAGTTGTACTCCAAATATAATAATAAAAATAAAAAATACATAAAATTTTTAAAAAAGAGAAATTAAAAAATAAGAGCAATTATTTAAGTTATATATTAAGTACACATTATATACAAAAACAATTTGATGATTATTGACTATTATGAGGCTGCTTTGGTCTAAAAATTCACATAGTATGACTAGACATAAGATTTATTTATTAGAAAATATTAAATCTTTTATGAATTGTATATCATTATCACAATATTTGCAATAAATTACATAATGTTATATATAAAATATATTTTTTGTAACGTGTCCCCAACGTATACGTGTCCTACTTTTTTAGAAATGTCGTGTCGGCGTGCCCGTGCTTCTTAGATTGTCGCCAAAGAAAAGTGGTTCAAATGAACATTTGTGACTATCCTATCAAGAAATCCTTTGAAACAAATAAAATGCCAAGAGGAAAAGGGTCAAGGCAGGAATATACCAGGTATCCTCGGAATGCCGTTTGAATCTTGATTGCTGCCACTTCATCACTTAATTTTTCTCTAAACTGTGTAACTGCAGTGAGTTGAACGACCTCTGCAGCTGCCTGAGCAGCCACAACAGCAGCATCAGCAGCTGCAGCAGTGGCTACTGCAACAGCATAAGCATGTTTAGTCTGCTCATTCTCAGCTTCAATCAAATTTACCTCTTCCTGTGGAGGAAGAGGATGAGACACAGTTGCAGTTTCTAAAGTCAAGGAATCAGGAACTGAGGCCTTTTCCTTCTCAAAACATTCATTCTTCGATTTATTTGCTTTCTGAAAACAAGTATGGTTAGATTTAAAAAACATACATAGGATAATTACGCTATAACCAACAGGATTACAATGGAACTTGAACAAACTTGGCTTTTCTTTGTCTTTGAAACAGGGCTGAGCGCTTTCTTTACTGAAGAAAACCAACTTCCTTTCCTCGCCATCTTTGAATCGTTCCTCAAATAGTCCTATTCTAGAGACACAACAAAATAATCAAATAAATCATCACTCTTTCCTATATTGAACACAAAACAAACTATAATTTCCTCATAAGATTTCACTTTTTTCTCTCAGAGACACGCAGAGGAACCTTAAGATCCAACAAATGGTATTTTCTGATCAAAATGCCTAAAGTGTGCCACACACTAAGGAATAATTGTGAAATGAGAGAGAGAGAGAGAGAGCATGACCGACACGGTGTTTGGTTGCTGAGAAATCGGGTAAATACAAGTAATTAGACTCTGAGCATTGTTAGTGAAAGTTATACTTTCCACTATTCAAATTCACCTCAACTTGAGCCTACTGGTTAAATTGGACTCATTAGTATGGAAGTTCTCTCAAAAATGGTCTCAGATTACGAGAAATCGAAGACATTAGTTCTAATTTATGGTCTTGTCCATGAATTCTACATCAACCAAACAGGACACAAGCCTTAATACCATAAGATGAACAGTTTCATACAAAATGATGCATTACCCAGATGACCAAACTGCAACAACTTCAAGAAAAATCAAGAACCATTTTCAGAAACAGAAGTGAAAAGTAGAGTGTCAGTAAACAAGAAGCTGATATCTACTGTTTGATCACCAAGAAAATGGAAGAAAAAATTACCTGTAAATGAAGTTGCCAGATCTCTGAGAGCTTATTTCCTGTTATTTCTCTTCACAACTTCTTTCTGAATATCCATAGACAAATCAAAGAGAATAAAAGTTGTACCCCTCTCTTTGTGACCTTACAGTGAGGGAAAACAAAAAGTAGATCTTGTCCAAGAAGGAGTTCAACGATCAGAATAGTAGCTAAAACAGCTGGTTTTGCTGGTGTTGCCCCACCTCTTTGGTCGGTGGGTCCCACTTAATTATCAAGGAAAAATTCAACTGGAATGAATTATTAGATGCACCCGTTCTTTTGTTGTTTGTTGTTATTTTTAGGATTAATTACACCTATGGTCCTCAATGTATGCAATATGTGCTATTTTGGTCCACAATCTATCAATTACATCATATTAGTCCCCGAAATTTACAATTGGAATTTAAATAATCCCCACGCCTAACGCCGTCATGATTTCTCACAAATTTTGCGCATGTATTGTACACATGCCTTATAGTAGAGGGCATATCCTTCAAGAAAATTCAAATAACTAGTCAAATGACACACTCAAGTGATGTACAAGTCAATTAGGGCTCGAACATGACTTGGGTGTGCCATTTGACTAATCATTTGAACTTCCTTGACGAATATGTCCTCCACTTTAAGAAACATGAACAACACATGATTAAAATTTATGAGATATCACGATGCCATTAGGTTTGGGGACTATTTAAATTTAAATTGCAAATATTAGGGACTAATATGATGTAATTGATGAATTGGGTACTAAAATGACACATGCATACATTGGGGACCATAGATGTAATTAACCCTCACTTTTATTTCATTATGTTCTCTCACTTGATTCTTTTGACAGGCCAATTTAGCACCGACAAATGAAAAACCTACAAAGTATATGTACTCTTCCTCTAGTACATTTTTAACCCATTAAGAAGCAAAAAAGACAAACAAAAAAAAAATCAAAACTAAGATACAATTATTAAGGGTAAATTTCCCATCTCCTTCTATTTTATTCTTCACTCCAACAATGAAATTCTTATTATACTATAATGAAAAACTTCATTTCAACACATGATCAATTGTACAGAATGGTTTTGAAACAGGTAAAGTTTTGAAAAGTACTGTTTGCTTCAAAACAATTTTTGAGTTTCATAGCTTGCACGAGTTCGTTTAGTAATTATTGCATTCTGAATTCAAGTTTTTATGTGGCTGGTATAATTTAAATTTAGACAATACACAAGATTTGTGAATAGTTATAAACATCCAAAATAAACAATAGTAGTCACTAGTTTAGAAGATATGAAATTATAATTATCCCATTTGCAAAGAGAGAAAATTATGTGTTTCATACCTTATTGCCACCAAAGTAAGATACTTGCAAAATATATTTCCGATGAAATTAGCAATCAAAGATCAAAGACGATAAATTATCAATAAATTAATTTGTAAAAATTGACAGGTCTAACTTAGATTAGGCTCAGCTCAGAGGATTAGTTAAAAAATACAGAGTAGGCCCAGCTCAAATATATAGACCAAGCCCACAACTGATTCAAAGATCATCCTCGCCATCTTAAGAGACTTAACCCACAAATTAACACACGAGGAGATCTCCATGGGAAGCACACATCACCTGTTATAAGAATGGTGCATCAATCTATTAGGAGACACTTATAAATTGTAAACCCCACGTACACAAATGGAGCATCTCTCACATATCATTCATATCTAAGTGTTCTACACACCTTGAACAATAAAACATTCAAATCACTATAACCCTTCACAGTGGAGTAGATCACATTGATCGAACTACTTAATTTGTGTTTGTTTGTATTGAATCTCTTTCTTAATTACTATATTAAATACTTGACAAGTGGTTCCTAAACATATTTTGTGCATCATGAAAAATAACTATCATATTCTTTACTCCCCTAAAAAAATGAATTGATCTTGTTATTTCTCCTCTTTCTATGCATTAAATATATTTTCAATAAGTATATTTTTTGGGGAGGGGGCAAACTATACTAATATATAGTCTCCAAAGTACACCTTTTGTGACACTTTGGTATTTATTTTTTCAATTATTTTTTGTGTAATTTTAGTCTAATAAAAAAAGGCAATTTAAGTTTAACAATGGAATTGTTCACAAATATCTCACGTGACTACAATTAAAGGGCCACTACATTTTGGTCCTTCACATTTATAATTTATTTTTTTCACCCGTTTTTAAAAAACGTCCCTCAAGTATGATCAAGTTAAATACATATGATCATCTACATTAATCAATTTAAGCCCTCGTATTTTGTTAGATTAAAATAACACAAATTGAATAACTAAGGAATCAAATTTGCACGATGAAAAGATTAGAGAGCAAACTAACATAAAATTTATAATTTAAAGACCAAAAATATATTCTACCCTCTAATTATTGGTGGTTGCAACTGAACTGACATTGCTCTCATCTACAGTTCTGTGCTAACCAACCCGAAAGCAAAACTCATTAATATATAACAAAGTCTAATCACGGGACTAGTCTTTTTAAAAGTGACAGATGGACAATGTCAATTAAACACTTGAAGAAGTCGTGGTTACTTATTTAACTGAATTATTGGGGGTATGGTCAAGACTCCACGAGTTGCTTTCATGTATTACTGGTGTGGATTTGCCGTCTAACCCAAGTGAAGATATGCTGCGGTTTTAAATTTGAAAATTAATTTTAGGGTTAATAGTATTTTTTATTCCTAAAATATGTATTTTTATCAGTTTAGTCATAAATTTATCAATTTTATCAATTTGATCTCTAAAATATTCAATTCGTATCATTTTGGTCCCTACATAGACGGACCGTTAAGTTTTTTTACGAAAATTGTTTCGTGTCATTTTTTAATATGGCATCACGTGTCCAACATGTGATCATTCTGTTAAAAACTTAATGATTCATCTATGTAGGGACCAAAATGACACGAATTGAATCCTTTAGGGATCTAATTGATACACTAAAGACTAAACTGATAAAATATACATATTTTAAAGATCAAAAATACTATTAACTTTTTTTATACAATTGTGTAAGGCTATTTATTACTTATTATTCTAAGGCCTTTAATAGATGAGAGTTTTGTACGAAAGGGTTTGTATGTAGAGGTAAAAATGATAGTTGGTTTTTTGTTTTAATTTAGTTCCTGAACTTTTAAATATTTTAATTTAGTTCCTCCACTATCAATTTTATTTTAATTAAGTCATTTCATCAATTTTTATCGTTAGATCAACCGGTGATTAATCCAATCTAATTAATTTAAGTGTCGATCTAATGGTGAAAAGGGACGGAAAGACATAATCGGGACAAAATTGATAGTTTTATTTTTGAATATACAAAATTAATAACTTTTTTTAACACTTCAATTTCATTTCATCTACTCCAAGTCATTACATTCAAAAGCTAAGGCCCCGTTTGGTAACGTTTAAATTTTTCGTTTTTCGTTTTTATTTTGATATTTAGAGAAAACGAGAAAAAAAAACTCGTTTGGTAACCGTTTATGTTTTTCGTTTCTGTCATCGTTTGATAAACGAGGGGCGATTTTCAAAAACTAAAAAAAGTCGTTTTTGGTTTCCGTTTTTCGTTTTTCAAAAATAAAAAACGAAAACGTTACCAAATGGGGCCTAAAAGATCCCTTAACTCAATTGGTGTGTTGCCTACCAGTTCCTCATAAGGGAGTGGGTTAACTTGGCTCTAGCTACCCAATGAGCAACTTGATTAAAAGCTCAAGATACATAGTAAAATTGCAAATTAAGCAAAGATGCACATTTTCTAATAGTGTCCACTTCCTACGGCGGCACCCCTTCGTTTGAGCTTAACCATATGACCTCCTGGTTGTCACTCTCCACAATAGCGTTAATCAAGTGAAGGGATTTGGCCATTAGACATCCCTCTCTTACTGCCTCTACTTCAGCAACTCTACTAGATTCAACATACAAAGATTTCGTTGTTCCTTCTAGAATTCGCATTTTGTTGTCTCTAACAATCACCCCCAAAGCAGCTTGCTTTGTACCTACTAAAAAAGCACCATCACAATTTATTTTATGTTGCAAGGGATCTGGAGGAAGCCACCCTAATTTGCCCATGGAGTAGCCTTCACTACTTGTGTTGGAGATTGCTTTTGATTTTTGAACCAATTCTACTTCTCCCCATAGTTGCTAGATCTTGAACACACTCAAAATTGGATTGGGTTCCAGCCTGTTAAAAACAGCTTCATTCCTTGTTTTCCATATTATCCATACCGCCATAGCTACTTTGCTCAGGACCTCGATTGCATTTTTGATTGTTGCCCATGTTCTCGATTAGCTTCATCATCAAAAGTTGGACAGAAGGAATAGAATCCCCCCTGCTCTATAACCGAATTCCAATCCAAATCACACTCTGTGAGTCCAGCTACATTCGAACAAGAGGTATTTGATTGTTTCTAGTTTAATCTTACAAATTTTACACAGTAGTTTAGCTGCACTTTTACTCTTGAACTAATTGTCTTGTGTCCACCAAAAGTGACGAACCCTTGGAATTGTCTTCATATTCTATATAAGGATCCACATGCAAGGGTTGAAGAGAAGTGGATGACTCCCATCTGCTTATTCTCGTGTCTTCCCTTCCCTTTCGAGCTAGCCAATATCCAGATTTAACAGAGTATTTACCTTTCTTGTCAAAGTGCCACACCTTTTTATCCTCTCTCACCCCTTTTGCCAAGGGTATTGCTTGCATTTTCCTGTATTCATGTTCACTCAAGATTGATCTAAGGATATCTTGCTTCCACTCTCCACATATGTGATCATTGGCTTCATGGACCCAGTTAATCTCACTGTCCTCTGGTTTTGGGCATAATATGGTCAAGGAGTGGTCATCTAGAATTCATTTCCCTTCCCAAAACTTAATATTATATTCGTTGCTTACTTGTCATCTTAACCCTTTATCCAATAACTCCCTTCCTGCCAGTAAGCCACTCCAAGACCAAGATGGACAGGAACCTTTCTTTGCTTCCATAGAGTCTGAGTCTGGGAAGTAGATAGACTACATAATTTGTGCCCAGTATGTTTGAGGGGATTGAAGTAGCCTCCATCCTTGTTTTGCTAGTAAAGCTTGATTCCAACATTTGAAATCCTTAAAGCCTAGCCCACTCAATGCCTTAGGAGTAGTAAAGATGTCCCAATTTTTCCAATGGATCCTCCTAGCCTCAGAATTGTCTCCCCACCAGAAGTTTTGAATATATGAGTTAATCTTCTCACAGAAGCTCTGAGGGAAATGGATACATGACATGGCATATGAGGGAATTGCTTGTACGACGGATTTTATCAATGCCTCTTTTTTTGTTTGCGGCAGAAACATGGACTTCAATCCCTAAATCTTATTCAGAATTCTTTCCACTAGGTAAGTGAACGTTTCTGCTCAGGTTCTGCACCAGAAGGTAGGGATGCCTAAGTACCTTGAGTTTCCTGACATCTGTTGAATCTGAAGGATTTGTTCCATCGACTGCTTCAAACCTTCACTAGCATTCTTAGAGAAGATCACACCAGCTTTTGAGAATTTTATCTGCTGCCCAGAGGCTTCATAGTATGAATCCAGAATGGCTTTGAATCTTACTCCCTCATTCTCTGGTGCTTTGAAGAAAAATAATGAATCGTCCACAAAAAAAAAGTGTGTGAGGATTGGGCTTCTCTTTCGGATCTTAAACCCTTCTATTCTCTTCTCAGCAACCTCCTTCTAGATGCTCCTTGATAGGGCGTCGGCGATTAAGAGAAACAAGTATGGAGATAGAGGGTCACCCTGCATTATTCCCCTTTGTGGAAAACTGTCCCTCTTTTCTGCCCATTCAGTAAAATCTCGTCCAGATTGGCTTTTACTTCATTTTTTACTCGAAGAGTTTCCTCATTCGGTTGTTTCATTTGATGGTTGAGTAGGGTCTCTTGGAGTCTCGCAATTTTCTTTTTGTTGTTTCCAAAGTGTTGTCTACTCCATTTTGCCAAATTTGAACTGCAAACTTCAAACTTTCTAAGGATGTCTTGGTTTCGGCTTTCCTCCTCCCAACTCTTTTTGATGATTTCTTCACATTGCTCTGATTCAAGACACATTGACTCGAATTTGAACTGGTAAGGCACCCTCTTTCTTTTATGGCTAAACTTAATAACAATTAGGCAATGGTCTGACCCAAATCTCGGCTCATGAAAGACTTGTGCATTTGGGAATATGATTCTCCATTATGGGTTTGCTAGCATTCTGTCCAATCTTTCTTGTATATTTCTGCCTCCCGATCTATTGTTTGACCAAGTGTAACTTGGACCCTTAAAATCCATCTCTATTAGTCCACAGTCTGTGATTAATTGCTGCATTTCCTCAATTTGCCTTAAGTTTTTTTGTTTTCCCACCCATCTTCTCCCATAAAGAATTCACAATGTTGAAGTCTCCTAAAATCATCCAAGCTCTAGATATATTATGGGCAATGCTTTTGAGGGCTTGCCACACATTCTTTCGCTTCACAAATTTGGGTCCGCATAAACAAATGAAGTTTGCCACACCACCCGATAATTATGATATGAGCAGCTTGTGTGAATCAAGTTGTTATCCTTTGATCGAACGTCCACTCTAGTATTTTCCTTCCACCATAGTGCCAATACACCAGATAAGCCAATTAGATCAACATACTAACAATTTGGGTACCCTACTGACCTGCGTAACCATTCCCGCGTCCTCTTTTTATTCTTCCTCTCTATCAAGAAGACTATATCTAGACGATGCGTATTAATTAGCCCTCGCAATGTACGAACTTTCTAGGGTTGTCCCACTCCCTGACAGTTCCAAAACAGCAATAACATGGCTCTTGTGGTTGTTCTAGGCCAGCCACCACCTGCTCATTAAGGTTTGAGTTTGTGTCCTCCTCTTGTGTAAGTCTACCACATTCCTTTGCCACCCAGTGAGTATAGCATACCTCCATGTTGCTTTCATCATGTGCTTCACCTTCCCTATGCTCTTCCTATCTGACTTCTTAAACCAATTGAACTGAGACATCAACCAAAAAGTTCAGATTTCGTGGGGATTTCGGTTTGCCTTTGGGGTTCCCCCTCTACTTCCTTCCTACTATACCTTGCCCCTTTTTTTAAACTCAGCCCTTTTGGATCTGCAAAACCTATGGTGAGAGATTTTCTTCTCTGTTCCGACCTCCCCTATTTTATTGGGATTTTCCTTCAGTTTGTCTCTGGTACCAGGTCGTAAGTCTTTTCCTCTTCTTGTAGGGCTTTTCTGTTTAGGGACAATTGTTGGAAATTAAGGCTTAAGTTAACGGAGGAGCCCATTTTCTTTCCTACTGGATCACCCACTATTGTTGTGTCTAGGCCCAAATCAGCTGGGCCTTTCCCACTTCCAACCTCCAAAGTTTGGCATATAGAGACGAGATTTACAACTTGGGCTTCGAGTACTTTCTGGAGTTTTTTGGGGGGCTCTGTTACATAGTAAATTGGGTTACTTGGATAATCGGATAATAAGGAATCTTTCCCTTTCCCCTTTCCACGTGTCTTAATTTCCTTCACTCCTTCCTCATTTTCCTGGCCGCCTTCTAGGATTAGGGCTCTTGTACCTTCAATTTGAGCCAGGGAAGAAATACATTCCACTTTCTTTTGGGAACCAGTCTCTTGCTACAGAACGTCTATTGGACTGCCACGTAGAGTCCCTTGATTTGGAATATTCACATAACACGTCTTCATCATCGCCACTACCTCTAACACCTTACTAATGTTTCCCAACAGTTCTTAGCGCGTGTTGCTGCTTCCCACCTGTTCGCCACGCGCCAATTCGCCTTCTCGTCCTCTAGGACTTTGCAGAGCACCGAAATTTGGTTGACCTCCCCTTGGGCTCGATTGGTTACCCTTTTCCTTTAGACTCTCCTTTCTCCAATTTTCACGATAGAGAATTAAGCCAGAAGATGATGAAGCTCTAATCTCTGGGCCATATTTGGGCTTGTTCTGATTCTCCATCTTCATTTCGTAGAGGTTTTTACTATGGCCAATTCTCCCACACATATAACAAAAATCAAAAAACCTTTCATATTTGAAAGAGATCTAAAAATCATATCTATCTTCTCTTTCTAAAAAGAAACCCTTCTTTAATGACTCTGTGATATCTATTCTACACCCGACTCTCAGATAATTTATCTTCAGCATAAGTTCATTCTTTGACTCCTCCAGTTAGGTCGGCTCACCCAGAAAATTACCCATCCTCCAAGAGTTTTTTCTGGCC
Organism: Ilex asprella; assembly: GCA_023539305.1. Taxonomy (NCBI): domain Eukaryota; kingdom Viridiplantae; phylum Streptophyta; class Magnoliopsida; order Aquifoliales; family Aquifoliaceae; genus Ilex; species Ilex asprella. The sequence continues at coordinate 16,597,740 of CM042200.1, read as the reverse complement.
ATCATATCAAAAGGTAAACCCCAAATTTGGATCTAGAATTCAGTGAAATTAAATTTATAATCATGAACAGTGGACTGGGGAGAGAATTTCTTTAGTACTAGAAGGTTTCCCATCATAGACCATGGGCTTTCTCAATAAATCTTATCTCTATCTTTCTCATCCTTGAACATGAACATATAAATGTTGTTTTCCCAATGTGTTATTAAGAATCTCTTCAGTGTCCTCCATGCCCCTTAATGACATTACTCAATCCATTCTTGTTGAGGACCGAGTCTGAGATGATTTTCCCAACTAGACTGAACTATTGGATCTCTTTTGTTGTTTCTTTATTTGCAAAGAGGGATAGTCTAGGTGGGTTTTGGTCCATATTTTTGGATTGGATAATGGGTTGGCTTTGGTTTTGGTTGTCATTGAATTGATGGTGTAGGTTGATGTGGTTTACCAGATCAAGGATAAGATTTTCAGAGATTGTCTTTGAGTGTGGGCGGATTTGGCTTTGGGTTTAGAGGGTTCTGGTGTTTGGGTGGTGTATGTGATGAAGAGAGGTTTAATTGGTCTAGAGCTGTTTGGGTGGGAAATTAGAGGAGATTTAGTTGTCATGCATCCTGGTTTTTGATATATCAAAGGCTGAAGTCTAAGGGGCTATTGATGTGAAGAAGAGATCTGTTAGCAATGAGGAAATGACTCCCAACTGTCAGTATCTCGCCTAAAACTAGGTGCAAAAAATTAATAATTAAAACACTAAACTGCGACAATTGAAAATTCATGGACCAAATTGAAACTAAAGACAACTTCCAGGGACCACCTATAATTTTTACCCTTAAATATAACTAAGGGTCTCTTTGGTATGTGATATTTATTAGTTTGGTCTTTGAAATATTAATTTTAGTAATTAAATCCACCAAGATTAAAACTTGTGTTAAAATGGTCCAATTGAATAAAAGAAAGAAAAGAAATTAGGATAGTTGGTTACAAGGGAGTGAGAAGGGAGAAATTAGGGTTCAATCCTGTTTGGTTTTGTTTGATGTTTGTGATCAAGGCTTCATTCAATTTTCAATTGACTGTAGAATTTAGAAGGTTGACTAGAAGAGCAAAGCAAGAAAAATGATTAATGATTATGATTAGTAATCGTAACAGACCATTCTTCTACAATGGTCTAGTGGCTGACCATTTTTATAAATAGCTTTATTATTATGGTAAGGTCATAATTTGGGGAACTGTGCTAGATCTCTATTTTATTCAATTACAACTATGTGCCTAACACTTGAGATGATTTACTATTAATCCAATGATAACATTATTACCGAATTTTAAATTAGATACCTAAATTACGTACTGTTATTATATTTTTGATTCATAAATCCGAATTCTTTAAATTTAGGCATTCAATCCAAATTACTTGTACCATAAAACCAGTCTTAGAGTTTGCCCAAAGTTTGCACAGACAATATAATTGAATCCTAATCGAACGGTTTTTATGAATTTCATCCTCACATTTTGATCCAATTAAAAAGGACCCGATAGAATAAGAATGTAGAATATTTTCTCCCACACCCATTTAGCTCCATCAATTGCCCTTAGCTCGGACCAGTAGAAGGTACACTGAAGGCATTTATTACATTCATCCTTTGGAAGGAGTAGAAGCGTTTGTTTGGTATACTCTACTGCCAAAGAGCCATTATGGGCCCAGTATATAAGAGTTATCAGTCTTCATTTCTTCTTTTGCATTCCTATTTCAATACGATTACTCACTCTGGATCGTATAGGTTGAAGCCATGTATTTCAATTTCTATTTATCGATTTTGCTTTCTGAGGTAGAAAAATTCTAACTTATAGCCTCTAGGATTTTTTTGGGATCGAACCTGTTCATGTTCATCTTACCTCCATATTCGATTTTTGTCTTTCTTTGGTCGCTAACAGAGTTAATCGCTTCCTTCCTCCAAATCTGTGTATCAATCACCATATTTTTCCAATTATGGTTATCAACTCTAATCATTCTTCTGTTGAAATAGTTTCAGCACTTATAGCCTAGGTTGATGCTGCCAACGAGGAAGACTCTGACTCTATTCAAGAGGTTGGGTCCTCAACCTTGAGGATTAGCGGGGCTAAGAACATCTTTAGTTGTTTGAGCAAGGGCTCCCTTGAAGAGTTCATATCTCAATATTCAATTTCAAGCTTCGTGCACCTACGGGCTCCTTCTTCTGATGAAACTACTAACTCATTTTTCCCTGAGGAAGTTTAATTCTATGAGTCCACCTTTGAAGTGGGACATCTTTTTCCACTCCCTAACTACATTAGAGAGGCTCTCTATCTGTTAAACCTCTCTCCTGCCCAATTGACTCCTAATAGTTGCAATTTTTTTATTAGTATGGACGTCCTCTAGGCCAAGGTGAATGACATCAGTGTGCAGTCTTCCTTTGCCAAGCTGTTGCACTACTATAAACTCACACCTTGCTCGGGTCAAGGCTTGGGGTGGTTTCACAGAGAAAGGGTCCTTCTCTACTGATAAGTTTTTTCCAATGTGAAGTAGTCGAAAGACATTTTTCTTTATTTCTTGCTTTGTCTGGGAATTTGGGCCCTCTGAAACTTTTTCCAAGAACTCTTTTCAAGTCCCTCGTATTTGGGGAACTCCTACCCTACTTTCCAGTAAGAAATTTCTTTGATATCTATTTCATGTGTCCCATTTGGGTTCTCATATACCCATTGTTTAGGACAAGACAAACCCCCTATCTTCTAATTCAAGAGGGTAAATTAAGTTAGCTTTTGATTACCCTACCAAGGACTTCTCTGAACTTGTGACTGACCAAGCTCTCTCTAAGTATCTTCTAGGGCCTTCTCTTGGTGGCCTTGTGGGATCACCAGTTGTAATCCCTCCTTTAAAAGATACAAATTTCTCTTGGTTTGCCTGGTCTTTTGTTGTTGGCTTGTTTTAACCTTGAGTGATCCTTCAGCTATGGCACCAAAGGCTATTGACAAGAAGGTCATCTAGGCTACTGCTCTAGGAGGGCATAAAAAACCATCCCTCTCTCTTGTAAATAGTCGATAATGTCTTTTTCTCAACAGAAATAGATGTTTTTGATCTCTGTTGTTTCTCGAGCATCTTTTCCAAACACTAGGGTTACCTCCAGGGATAGCTCTTCCTAGGTTATTGCTGGATCAGCTAGGTCATCCCCTCCTGCAGAGGTTCCCACTATCCCTCCAATGGACAAAGGGAAGGGTATAGCTCTTAGGACCATTAAGGAGAAAAACTGCACCTCATTGCCCTTTTCTCCTCATCCAACAGCTATTCCCCAAGCCATGTGGGACAATATGGAGGAAACCATGGCCTAACTTCATCATTTTCTTCATAAAGATGAACAGCAAGCCACTATTGATTTGAGGCCATCTTGGGTCATCAAACATCTGGCCCTCTCTATCGGACTAGTAAACCTTTAATTCCTCTGAATTTGCTGATTTTGATTCATTGGCATCTAATCTCCTCTTTCTTTTTCCAACTCACCATTTTGACCACAAGCCTCGCCTATTTTGTGCTGATTGAGAGGAAGTCTTCAGAAGAGGAAATTCAATCCTTTCGCTCCCAAGTTGAGGCAAATGAGGTGGACCTAGCCTCTACTCGCAGGGATGCTTCTTTCTCTATAGAGGTTGCAAAGAAGGCTTTCAGTCATCTTTTCTTTATCTATAGTGATCTACAATCTCGGCTGAATGGGGAATGGTAGAGCTATGTAAGCTCTCTATGAGAATCAAGGACTTGGAAGATAAGAAGGAGATCCTTTTCTCGGAGAGTCTCAAAGCTCTCAACCTCTGTTGGACAAAGAGAGGATGAGGTAAAAGCTGCTAAAGCTCAAGCCTTATCTGCATATCAATGTTCTGCAGAATTCAAAGAGAAGATGTTAAAGTGCTAAATTGATGGGTTTGAAAACTTTCGAAATCGAGTCAAGAAGAAATTTCCTGAACTGGATTTTTTTTCTCTCAAACCCAGAAAAGATGTTACTCCAGTGGCTATGGACAACAAAGAGATGGGTGATAGTGAAGAGGTGGATAGTCTAATCTCAATAGCAGAAGAAGAGCTATCCTTAGTTAATGATAGCGACCCTTCTAATGTAACTAAGGAAGTTAAAGGGGTGGCATTGGGTCAATCAGAAGTTGCTTTCACTAGTCCTACTTTACCCTCGGAGGGTTCTGTTTGATACCTTTTTTTTCTTTATTCTGCTCTATAATTCCTAAGATATTAATAGAAGATGTTTGGCTTTGATATTTTATTTTCTAACTTTGATCTTGCGTGAACTGACTGCCAATGTGCCCCAAAGAAATTTTTTTGACTAGGCCAGGTTTCCCAATGGGCTGAATCCAAAGGATGAACTCGTGTCTTCGTCTAATATTTGAAACCACGTGGAGTAAACTGTTATGCTTTATCTTAAATACCTTGTCGCCAAAGGGAACGAATGTTGTCATTTCAACTTCACGATGCCTTGAATATCGGTCACGTCATCTTCCAAGTTTAGGTGTCCTGCATTTAAATCCATTTAAGGAATAAGAACATGGACCTATTTAAGCCTTCGGAACTCTGTACTCCTCGTCACTATCCTTTCAAACGTTTCCTCCTACTCTTTCTTTATGGATGTTCAACGTCAAGCCATAACCTTCAATAGGCGTGTTGCACTATTCATGGAACCTATATGGGTTGACTTGCTGGTCACCAACATCATGACAGTAGCAAACTTGTTAACTGTTCAAGAGCTCCATAGGTTTCCTATTGGGATCCAACTTCGGGTTCCTACACCAGACTCTTCATGCAACATAGTGTCTTCAACTTAGGCTTTCTTCTTTGAACATGACTTTAAAGCTGGACTTTGGTTCCCCTTCTGGCCCTTTGTGAGTGTTGTTCTTCACTTCTTCAATTGGTGCCTCACTCGCGTCTCCATGGAGGGGTGGAACATTATTGTTAGGGTAATAGCCATCTAACGCTTGTCTATTCTAGGCCATTCTCCAACAATGGAGGAGTTTACCAACCTCTTCTATCTGACTCCTAACAATTGTGGCTTCTTTCAGGTCCTTCAAATGGAGGATATGTCGGTACTTGTTTATGATATTCTCCATCCTTGTCCTGGTTGGGAAGGGAGATTCTTCCTTATCTCAAGGGATGGCTGGGAGTTCAAGAGGGTTGTAAGAGTTGGTCCAAGGGTTCCCCTGATTTGGTATCCTCTTGATAATGTAAGTAAGCCTTGTTTCTGCCATATACTCTTGTCTTGTTGTCCTTTTATAACTTCTGTCTATTTGTATTTTACAAAGGAAAGGCCTCCCTTGAGTCCGAATGGACGGGCAAGGATTTCTTGGGCTACTAAAGGAGGTCCCAAACCTCTTAGGAATTTAATCATTCCTGAAAGGCTTGCTTTTTTGGGCCTTGGCCCTCCTCTAGCCATTGCAGAAGTGATCCCTTATGATGACGGGGAACCAGCAGTAACTTTGAAGGATGATAATGTAGAACCTGCTATGGAGCCAATGGTTATGGCTACTTCCTTGGGGAAGCGAAGCTGGGAGCAGAGGTCTCCTTCAATAAAGAAATGCTTGAGGGGGGGGCTAACTAATCAACATAAAAGTGTCAGAAAGCTTTCTTTCTCCTTTTTTTTCATCAAAAATTTGTAAATTTGTATAGCTTTTATCTTATGAAAAAAATACTTTAAGTACTATGTTTGTATTGCTTCTTCCCCTGCCACTTGTCTTTCGGAAGAATCTTAATCTGGTAACTGACATTGTTTTTCGGATATTGCCACTTTGCCTTGCTTTATTGGAATATTACTTCAATTTTTTATAAGTGAATACTTGAAAGTCCCAATCGAGCTTCTGTAGCCCCAATTCGAGCAGGTTAGGGATTTTTAAGTCCTAATCGAGCTTATGTTGAGTCAAGTAAACTCAATCCAAGCTAGTTGAGAGCTTGTAAGTCCCAATCAAGCTTTTATTGAGTCAAGTAGACTCAATCCGAGTTGTTTGTGGGCTTGTAAGTCCCAATCTTGCATTTGCTCATTTAAAAAAAACTTCATTCTTTATTGCAAATAGTGATATCGCTTCATCCCTAGTACTAATACAAGAAGATTTCTACTGGTAGAACTTTTTAAGGTGATCTACATTCTAAGGATATGGTAGCTTTTCTCATTCCATAGTTTTCAGATGATAAGTTCCAGGTCTTATTAACATTGTGACGTGGTAGGTCTTTCCTAGGCTAGTCCCAACTTTCTTTCTCCTAAACTCTTTGTGACTTGGGTAACCTTCCTAAGTAATAGATCATTGAGCTAGACTTCCTAGGTTTTATCGGGCATTATAGTACCTAGAAACCTAACTTTGGTATGCTGCCACCCTTTTTTGGGATTCTTCTTTCTTCTCCTCCAACTAGTCGAGGCTTTTACGAGTAATCAGTCATTCCTGCTGAGGTCCAACTCTTTTGTCTGATTAATTGTCGTTCCTATTTCTGCTAGATTGATTGCCTCTATGCCAAAGGCTAAAGAGAAATGTGTTTCCCTTTTTTGGCACTCTTACAGTGGTCTTGTATGCCCATAGGATGCTTGAAGGTTGTTCAACCCAAAGCCCTTTTAACTGTTGGAGCCTGGTCTTTATATTTCAAAGCAGAGTTCAATTAGTTACCTCTGTCTAGCCATTTGCTTGTGGATGACTAGGAGAAGAGTAGTGGTTGTGGATTCCCAACTCATAGCAGAATTCTCTAAACTTGTCACTATTAACCACAACTACTATAAATTTTTTTTGCCCTATGAAGCACGGATACTTCGTTAAGGTCGACGTATCCATATCGAATATCGTATTAGATACGATACTCGTTGGATACTCAATGATACGTAACGAATACGCATCATCCGTATCCGATGATTAATAAAATATGTGGATACTTCGCGGATACTTCTAAAAATGGAGTAAAATGTACAATTTTTAATTTTAAGTTATATCCTTTCTTTGGAGTTCACATACAACATAAAACATCAACAAAATTTCATTTGATTTTGAAGACATTAGTGTTTTTTAAGTATTATCTATTATTACATTTTAAGAGAGTATAAAAAAAATGAGTCACTTACACTACACTTTTAAAATAAATACTTGTAAAACCAATTAGTTAAATGTGGTTATGAGTCCTTCAATTGGTCATGCTTATTTTATGAACATATCATAATGAGACGATATTACATCATTTTCATAGTAAAAATTCCTAATTTTACTTACTGATGTTAAAGAATTATTGAGAAATTATAATTTCTAAGTCGTTAAATAATAGTAAAATAAAAAATATATTTTATTATAGACGTATTTTGGTCGTACCCGTATCCTATTTTTTTATGTTTTATCGTATCATTGTATCCGTATCGTATCATACCCGTGTCACATATCCGTATCTATGCTTCCTAGGTTTTTCCCTTTTCCCATTAGGAGTGGTCCCACGATATCGAGCCCCCATTGATTGAATGGCCACAGGCTTGCAATTGGAGTGAGTTTTTATCCAGGGAGCTTTGGAACTTTTACAAATTTCTAGCATTTTTCACATCTTCATGCATAGTCCAGGGCATCTCCTTTATGGTGGGCCAAAATTATCTTTGTCTAAGAACCTTCTGAGTTAATGAGTGCCCTCCAGAGTGGTTCCTACATACTCCTTCATGAATTTTCTCCATAACGTAGGAGGACTCAGATGGCGCTAAACATCTAAGATACGGAAAGAGAGTAGCCCTTCTTATAGAGTTCTTTAATTAGGATCACATATCTTGAAGCTCTCCTCTTGAGGCAGTGTTCCATGCTAGAGGTACGTCATTATCTCATCCTTATAGCTTGGCTCTTGCTAAGTCAGTTGACGTTGATGTAAGTAGTGTTAGGCTCAAGCAAAAATTCTACTGATATAGTTCTGGTAAAGCTGTCAGAAAGTGCAGAGGCTAAATGGGCTAAAGAATTTGCATGAGAGTTCTATGACCTTGGAACCTGAGTAATCTCAAAGTGCTCGAAACACGCAATCTTCTCTGTCGCCATCTTCAAGTAGGAACTCATTCTTGGGTCTCTAATTTTATAATCACCTTGAAGTTGTCTGACCACAAGTTATAAGTCGTTATGCACCTTCAAATTCTTTACCCCCAACACTCTGGCAAGTTGGAGCCCTTCAATAAGGGTCTCATACTTTGCCTAATTATTTGAGGCCTTGAACCCGAAGCACAATGTATACTCAATTTTTCCACGATTAGTGAGATAAGAATTAATTCAGCTTCTCTTCCTATTGAATTATCTGAACCAACCACATACATCTATCATTCTCCCACCTAAACAATTGAATCGTCAAGTTCTGGTGCTTCTTAAATAAATTATGCTAGAAGGTTAGCAACCACTTGCCTTTTTACAGTCCTTCGGCGGACGTAATGAATGTCAAAATCCCCTAGCTCAATGGACCATTTTGCTAGATGTCCAAACATTTCTGGCTTCTGAAGAACCAAGCGTAGAGGTATATCGGTGAGCAAAATGATTAGATGTTCCTGGAAATACGGTCTTAATTTCTTGCAGGCAATTATCAGCGCAAAAGTGACATTTTCCATTACCAGATATATTGTTTCAGCTCCTCTCAATGTTCTACTCAGATAGTAGATAGGGTGCTGGATTTTTTCACGCTGGCTCACTAGAACTGCATTGGTTGCCTCCTCTATTACAACAAGGTATAGGTACAGAGGTTCGTCCTCCACCAGTCTCGCCAAGACTGATGGTTTACTTATGTATTCCTTGAGTGCTTGAAAGGCATTTTCGCATTCTTGAGTCCACTCAAAGGCTTTCCTAAGGACTTTGAAGAGTAGGAGACACTTGTCACTGGTTTTGGAGATGAACCTGTTTAGAGTTGCAACTCTTTCAGTAAGCACCTGGACTTCTCTAATATTTCGTGGGGATCTCATCTGCACAAGTGTCTTTATCTTCTCCGGGTTGGCCTCTATCCCTCTTTGGGTTACCATGAATCCTAAGAGTTTCTCAAAGGATACACCAAAAGCACAATTAAATGTGTCCATCTTCATATTGTACCTTCTAAGGATGTCAAAGTTTCTTCCTAACTGCACAATATGCTATATAGCTTGGAAGTTTTTGACGAGCATGTTGTCAATATACACCTCAATTAAACGACCAATGAGCTCCTTAAACATGTGGTTAACTAGCCACTGGTAGGTGGCTTCTATGTTCTTTAATCCAAACAACATAACCTTGTAGCAATAGATATCTTCCTCCATTACCAAAAAAAAAGTCTTCTCCTTGTCTAGCTCTTGTATCATGATCTGGTTATATCCTGAGAATACAACCATAAATGACAACAACTCATAACTAGATGCAGCACCGTCCAAAATGTCAATCTTCAGTAGTGGGAAACAATATTTTGGGTATGCGTTATTCAGATCGGCGAGGTCTACACATAGTTGCCACTTTCTATCGGTCTTTTTTACTAGTAGCACGTTGGCTAACCACAGTGGATATTGCACTTCTCTGATGGGTTTAACCCCCAATAGATTTGGTACTTCTTCCTTTATTGCGCAGTTTCATTCTGGGGCGAAACTTCGCCACTTTTGTTGGACTAGAATGAAGTTGGGGCTGACATTCAGCTTATGGACGATTACTGCCAGGTCAATCCTAGTCATGTCGAACTACTTCTAAATGAAGACATCCCTATTGGACTTGAGGAATTCTATTAATGTGGTCCTCAAGTTCTCTTCTGGCATCCTTCCAACGTAAGTAACTTTTCAGGAGAATCCCCAAGTTGTATGGATTAATCTTCTATTGGTTGTAGGCATTCCAGCTCTCCTTTATGATCCAGGGAATCCACTTGAAGAGTTTGTTGTTGCTTTCTTTTCTAGGAGGATACATGATATTCCTGGGTGCAACTTGATCTCCATGTACCTCTCCAACTCCACCGTTGGTTTGGAACCGCATGAGGAGGTGGTAGGAAGATGATACTGCCCTCATCGCATTAAGGCTTGGAAAGCCTAAAATGACATTGTATGCTGATGGGCATTCCAGAACCAGGAAGTTCATCGTGATTGTGGTTTGTTATGGTGCTAATCCAGCCGTAACTAGTATGCTGATAGACACAATTGGATAGGCCATCTCTCTTGAAAAACTGATGAGTGGTACAGTTATAGGAACCAACCTTTCTCTTCCATTGTTTAATCTATTGAAGGCTGGGGCAAATATGATATCAGTCAAGCTCTAGTTATCAATCAAAACCCTTTTTATTGCATAGTTGGTAATAGTTAGAGTGACCACCAACAAATCATCATGTGGATGTTAGACTCCTCTCCAATCTTCTTCGGAAAAGGTGATTGGGGGTTCTGCCCAGGGCTTCTTCTCTGGTTTTACCAAACTCACCTACAGCTCGGCCGATTTTGCTCTTTGTGTGTGCGCTCATCTAGCGGAGCTACTCTCTCTGCCTTCTGTAAAGACTCCGGAGATCACTGAAACTTTTTCAATGGGTTATTGGTGTTGAACTTCATTCTAGGGAGGTTGAGCTTCATTACTCTTCTGACGACGGTGCTCTATGTACCTCCCTAAATGGCCTTTCTAGATACATTCCTTTATTTGATCTTTCAAGGCCTGACAATCGTTAGTGTTGTTGTCATTATCTCGGTGGAAGCGAACAATATTTGTCCCTAGATCTTCTAATGGGAGGAGTTTTCATCATTGCGGGCCATCTGAGCATTCTCTCATCCTGTACTTGGAAGAGTAATCTAATGCCCCAAAAACCTAAGGGTTCTAATTTGCTCCACAAAAGTGTTTAAGGGGTTGTACCTCTAAGCTGGCTCATTGGTAGGTGGACCTAATTGATCCCTCGCACTTACCCTCTCAGTGCAGTTCTTCTTAGGACTATTTGCCTTTTCCTTCCTCTCTGCAAGATCTCGTCTCCTTTTATCATCTATCTGGTCCTCTCGCTTGTCTTACTAATTCTTCCAAGCTAGGAGAGTATCTCCGGCATTCATATAGCATTGACCTTTTGCCAAGAACTCAGATATGGAGGAGGATGGTTCTCTGGAAAGAGAAAAAAGAAATTGAAAGGGTTGGCGAGCTCCCATAAAGGAGGTCAGGGCCACCTTGTCATCAACGTTGTCAATCTGTAATGACTCTGTTGTGAAACAGTTTACGTATTCTCGAAGTGTTTCACTTCTAGATTGCTTGACATTGAGAAGGTAGGTTGAAGGTCACCTATGAGTCTGGCCTTTGATAAAATACGAGATCAAATAGGTGTTTAACTCTCTAAATATGTTGATCGAGCCCGGCTTTAGCTTGTTGAACCAATGACTTGATGTCCTATTGAGTGTGGTAGTGAAGGCTCAACATATGATTTGGTCTGACACATTATGAAGCATCATTAGAGACCTATAAGTCTCAAGATAGTCAAGTGGGTCCTTGATTCCATCAAACGCCTCAATAGTTGAAATCTCAAACCTCTTTAGGAGATGGTAATTTGCCACATCTTACAAAAACGATGACTCAGTGTGTTGAACTAGAGCCTCAATGGCTTCTGGGACTCTAGCTTTCACCGTATTTATTATGTTTCCTAGCTTTTCGTTTACCTCCCAGAATTTTACTCCCACCAATCATTACTATGGGGACGGGACACTTCGTTTTCACTCAGGTCATTCCCCTGATTATCTATACTTTGTTCCTAGGTTTGAGATTGTTCCAGGAGCTCAAAATCTGCTGGTTTTGCTTCTTTAGATCCTCAATAATTTTCTCCAATCTTTTAACCTTTGTGGATTCCTTTTTTTGTGGGAGCACGTTCCTTCATCCGGCTGTGTGGAAGTTAGGACGTTCTTGCGACTAATCGAATGTAGAATCCTTGGATGCTCTTGTGATAGCCATGGGACTTAGATTTATTACTGGAAATCAAGTCGATTCCCACAGACGGTGCCAATTGTTGTTCCCAAAAAATAGCACCAAGGTGAAACAATGATTTGGCGGTCACTGGAGAGTTCTTACATAGAAGTCAAGGATCAGAGGGGCTCCAATGATTGACACTCTGATGATAAAGTCAATAAAGAAATTATAGATTGGGTGGAGTTTAACCAGGAAGGATTACTTACTTGGGGCATAGCTGCCTTCTTCCCTTTATAAGCTAAGCCCCTGTTACGGTTAGAGCTTTTCAGCTGCTTTTCAAATTGGGTGGCAAGAAATGTGGAACCTCCTTCCCCAAGTATTTGCAACTGGTTTGAGCTAAAATGGTGGGATATGAGCAAGTGAGTCGTAAGTCAATTTGGGTTCTAGAGCTGCTTCCCCACACCGGATCCAATTCACGTGTTTGTTTGTCTCATGATCCCTCCATGTGCGTGCTTTATCCTAGGTCATATTTAGCTCCATCAATTTTCTAATTTGTCTTAGCAAGATTCAATTTTTTTTTAATTTTCCAACAATAAAAAAATCCAACGAAAACCCCAAAAAAAATTGTAACAAAGCATTATAGGGCTTTTCCCCTAGGGAGCCCTTCCAAATATTTTCAACGGCCTGGGTTTGAGAAGGATTTGGAACTAATTTTCAACTAGCAATTGACATGCATTGGTGATTACCTCATCAACTATGTCATTAACCCCAAGCGCACAAGATTCTTTGTTTAGTGGTCTAAAGGCTATCTTCTTTGGGTGGAGCTATTCACACCCCTTAAATCTCATTTTTCACTCTATTTAATCATCTTACTTCAAACTAATAAGTTCAACCCATCAATACCCACCACATTAGTTACCAAACTCACCCCATCTATTTTCACTAATTAAAAATTAAATTAATTCAATTTTATTTCAACCTACTATATAGACAATGTTTAAAATTTAGTTTCGGTGTATTATTTCAGTATAAAAATATTTCAAAAGAAAAATAAAAAATTAATAATTATTTTTAAAATATTAGTCAAAACATTTCAAAATATTTTAAAACACCTCAAAATATTTCAAAATATCTATCTATATTATTCCATCTATATTTCAACTCACCCCATCTATATTTTAAAACACCTCAAAATAATATAAATCATCTTTGAACATTATAATTTTGCTTCAATTACTATTTTTTTCGGTTTCTTTAACGTATATTTAATAGTTTAATTGAATAGGTATAAATGGGGTGCATTTTGTAGCTAATGGGGTGGATATAAATGAGGTGAACTTAATAGTTTGAAGTAAGATGATTAAATGGGGTGAAAAAAGATATTTAAGGGGTGGGATAACCCCACCCACCTTCTTTTCATACTTATTATACATTTTCGATGTAGAATAAATATTAGGGTAAAAAAAAATCCTTGAACTAAACCTCAATCTCACTTCACACCCTATATCTTTATAGGTTTCACTTAACCCCTCTAACTTGTGAACAAACTGCAAATGTTAATAGAAGTAACAGTTTATACAAAAAGACTAAACAACCCCTGTTTATAATTCAATTTTCTTTGTGATGTCGTCATTGTAGAACCCTTTTATCTTTAAAAAAAATAAAACATGGGACTAGCACACTTTTACCACCATAGTCGCATCCCATCACTACACTCCATAAATTCCTCTACAAGCTATGGAGAAGGCCAAAATGAAGGAAAGAGAGAGAGAGAGAGTCAAAGAAAGAAAGGCTAAAGAAAGTAATGAGAAAGAATTTCAGATTTTTTATTTAGAGGCTTACAATATATAAATTCAACCTGGTCAGGTTTAGTTTTCCATGAGGATTTCACTGGTGTGATTAGATTAAGTTTCATGTTGTGTGTGTGCTTGAATTTGTGTTTGAAGTTTAAAGTGTTTATGGATTTTCAAATGGGTTACCTATCAAACCACCATTTCTTCCTCAATTGAGGCTTGGATTATGTTATGGGGTTGTAGTACAGTGTATTGGAGTGTTTGGAAATCATGACCGAGGGATGTGTGTGTGGTGAAAAAAATCTACTAGGGTTTGGAAACTTGAAAATCAAAACTTTGAAAAACTTATTAAATCTTCAAAAAGGGGGGGGGGGTAATATGCCTTCAATAGTGTTTGATAAAACTAAAAGCTTAATACTGCAAACTTAATGTTGAATGCTAAATTTTTTAATTCGTAGACTTTTTGCTATCTATTTAAATTTAACTATTGAATTGAATCAAATTGATATAAGAAGCTGAAGTTTAAAATTATTATTATTCTAATTTTACCCTTTTCTTAACCATCTCACTGCAACTACTTTGTTCCTACCACGACCATCACAATGATGGCGGTGGTGGTTGTGGAATAATGATTGTGGTGGTGGCGACGGTACAATGGTAGTGATAGTGGTAGTGACGACAGTACAATAATGGTGGCAGTGGTGGTGGTCGTGGCGATTTCAAGACAATGGTAGTGGTGGTGGTTCTAGCATAATGGTGGTAGTGGTGACAACAATACAAAGTTGGCGGCGATGGTGGTAGTGTTGGCAGCACAATGGTGGCAGTTTAGAACAGAACCAAAATTTTACGCGAGGATGGCCAAACAATAATATAATCAAAATTTTATTCAAGGGGATTAACAAATTTAGTTGAATATAACACATAAAAATCTATTTTTATACGATTACTATCGTAAAAATAAATTTGGGTCATTAAATTTAAAAATTAATTCTTAATTATCATCATAAAAATCAATTTGTGGAAATGTCATTGTCTCTTTATCCTCTTATTTTCTATGTGATGTAATAATTATGAAAAAATTATCATTAGAATTAATAATTTCACACAATATCACAGAAAAAACAAGTTGAACCAATGTATTGTTTTTAATATAAGTAACATCTGTTAGCCAATTTTGCAATAATCTTACCTTTTTTTTTTGGTTCATCAAACTGATCTAATCAAATGTCTTCGTTTGAAAAAATAGCACGCACTCAGGTGTTTAGATCTATCGTTTGGTTATTAAATATCAAACCATTAAGTTTTTTAATACACTAATTATAATACCCCATGTACAGAATTTTTTAAAAGTACAAGGGGAAGTGTAAGACTTTTTGAAAATATAAGGGAAGGTTATTGAATTTTTAAAAAATGTGAGGGGACATTACACAGTTCCGTCCATTGTGGTGGCAGAGGCGATAGCACAATGATTGTGACGAGGGATTATGGTGGTGATGGTAATGAATGATTGGTATTGAAAAATTAAGTGTATAAAATGTATTGAAGGTATATTTGTTTATTATAAAAAAATTATAAAATTCTTATCGATTAAAAATAGGGTTAATTGTACTAAAGGTCCTCAAAGTATGGGGTTTGTCTCATTTTGGTTTCTAATGTTTCAATTGCATTATTTTGATCCCTAAAGTATTGAATATGTTTCTATATAGTCTTTCAAGCAGACAACATTCAGACTGCTAACAATTTTTTTGTCATAAACTTGTCACGTAATACCTCAATATAGTCAAAAAATAATTTTGATAGCTCTCAAACAAATTTTGTGTAATTCTTGACAAAAATTGTGTAATAGGGATAGTTTTTGACCAACATTTAGGTAGCTCATGATCAAAATTGTGTAATTTAGGTAGTTATTTTGAGTAAAAATTTGGTCAAGAGTTATCTAAATTATTTTTTTTCATATTTAAGTATCACGTGATAAGTTTATGATAATAAATCGTTAGTAATCTGGACACTGTCTGTTTAAAGAACCATATAGAAACATATTCAATACTTCAGGGACCAAAATGATGCAATTGAAATATTGGGGATCAAAATGAGACAAACATCATACTTTAGGGACCTCCAGTGCAATTAACCCTTAAAAATATTAGCATTAAATGATAAGTAAGTAACTTACTATTTAAAATTTTAACTTATTTTTAAGAAATACTTAAAATATTAAGTGGTATGAGTTTTAAGTTACTAAATAAATTTAATTAATTAATTAAATATTTAATATTTAACATTAAGTGATATTATGAACCAACCCTTTTTATTTCCACTTATTACATGCTTTCAATGCAACATACATTATAGGCGAAAACTTTCCCTACATAAATAGCTTTCCCTGGCAATTCATTGCACATGTGAATCCTGACATTCATGGATAGTTTTATGGTATCGTCGACAGTATTGATATGGAAAGTTATAATTTTTTTGAGGTGAAAGTTATAATTTCAAAAGGCATGATTGATCAAGGAAGGTTCAATACCACATTTTTTGTGATCGATCTTCTTTTAAAGTTGTAACTTTACTATACAAAGTAGTAAACAGCAATATTGGTACAAAAAAAAAAATTGGGTATCATGTATTTTTTCTACGTGGATGGTCTATTTTGAACAGGATTGAGAAATAGATTACTCGATGTGTACATAAATTGATATAACCATTAAACTAAAAAAAAAAAAAGGAAGAAATCTTAGTCTCTAACTCATTCTAATAGTTTACTAGCTACAACCCCGTGTCGTGTCATGTACGAAATTTATACTTAGTCACCTTCCATTACCGCTTCGACTATCTTCTCCTCTCTCTTACCCACCATTTATGGAGTTAAAAAAATTAGACAAATAATTATAAGAATTTGAGATAGTAGAAAAAAATTTAAAAAAAAAATTAATGATGAGTTATTAGTTAGTAGTTATGTCACGTGATGAAATGTAATTAGATTGAATATATTAAAATAAATCAAAATTTTAAAATTGAGAGAATAAGAGAGAATGCCTCTCTAGAGCTCTCCCACTAATCTGTTTCTGAATGGATTCAAATATCATCCACATGTGCATTCACTGAGTTCATATGAAGATAAACTACCTACAACTTGGGTTAAATTTCATTTTCATTTTACCAGGATTATCTATTTCCACAATAAATTAGATGAAACTTCAGGATTAGAGCATCGAGAAGAAGATTTTTTTCATTAATAAAAAGGCATTACAAAATTGTTCAAAAAAAAATAAGAAATGAAAAATGGGAAAGATTAAGTTATAAATTACAGGATAAGAAAGAATAGAATAAAATTATCCTTCCCCTTTCTGTATCTCCTTATTCCTTTGTACACAATTCTTAATTTCAATTGTATTATCTTTGAACACTGTTTGGGGAAGTTACCTGAAGCTCATTATTTGCTGTTGTTCTTGATGGAATATTGAGATTCCAGAGCATAACTTTGGAGCAACCCTCTGATGGGATTCCCTTCAATTTGGTCTCCTCATCAAGAACCTCTTTTTTGATAAATTTTAGTGAATTCTGTTGAGGATAAAGAAGGCAGAGGGAGAATAAAAATTACTTCTTGATAAGAAACATCATTGAAATTGATGAAAATGGTTTTTATGATGTGAAAAAGAATAAAGGAAAAGACATTCATGACATGCAATTTTTTTGTAAGAAAAGTAGTAGTAATTTAGTTAGAGATACTAGAAAAGAAAAAGTTTTTTGTTGGTTACATGAATTAGTATGACTATGAATAGCAAGTGTTCTTTATCAAGGATCCGGAATGTACTTCCTTTAGCTAAAGTTTTGGGCTCAATGATCCTATTTCTTTTGTCTCCTAATTGTTTTTTCAACATAGCTGCATCTCGTTATAGAAGACGATGAGGATGCACTAAAGATACAGGGGAAATAGTGCAAAGTTCATCTGAATCTTGATCCAAATGATCTGGTTCTAGAGCTATCATGAAATTGAGTTAAGGGCATGTTGATTCCCTTAGCTATAGGCCAGATCTCATTCTACCCAGTCAACTACAGATTTGGTTTCACATTTTTCACGTGTTATACTGATCAAAATTTCTTATCAAATTTTTTGTCTCAAATGATGTAGCATAATTTTACCATCAAATAAGTGGGTCTCATTAATATTTAATGATAAAGATTGTGTCATATCACTTGGGATGAAAAACTTGATAAAAGACTTAGTAAGCATAACATTACTGATACGAGAAATATGATAGTTGATAAGACAATGTAAACTATGAATAGTCGATGCGGGGTCAAAGTATAATTTTCCTTTAAGTTAGGGCTGATAAAGTTTCAGTTAGCTTAAAGCATACATGAAATAGTTGGGTGTTTTGCTAGGTTGGCATACCTGTGAGGTGTCTTGGACAGATGAAGCACGACCCCATCTTTCTGGATCCCAGAGAATAGAACTATTGAATGCAAAACTTGAAATATGAACAGGAGATCTTGTATCTGTTTCTGTTAGATTGTTCAATTTTTTCAAATGCCACCCTATAACTTCTGAAGAATCGCATACAGGCCCTTCGATTTTCACGCTCCTACTGTTTGCAGATAGAAATGCCATCGGCCATGTTCCGAACACCCTGCAAATTCTCCAAGGTCATACTAATAAGCTTAACTTTAATCTTTTTGATGAAGTGTTTTATTGAATACTAGTATATAGATTATATAAAATAGGAAGAATTAAACTCAGCTAAAGTTTGTTATTTAATTATTCAAAACCCTTGATATTTGAAATATTACACACAGACCCCCAAAAATTTATACGCACATAACACTTAGACCCTGCTGTAAATATATCTACTAATAAATTATACCTAGACCCCCTGAAATTTGTAGGCATATAATACTTAAACTCCTTAAGTTTAAAATATTATACTTGGACAAAAAATATTCCAATCAAAGTTAAAATATCAAATATTTTAAATTTTACAACCAAAAATCATGTTCTATTATATCATTTATTGAAATAAAATCAAAAATAAAAATTCAGGGTGTTTGGAACATGGCCGATGAAAAATTCATATTTTATTGTACCATTTAAGTAATATATGTTTACAAACTTCAGGAAGTCTGAGTGTAATTTATTATTGGATATATTTACAGTAGCGGTCTAAATATTATGCGCGTGCAAACTTTAGAGGGTCTATATATAATATTTTAAATGTCAGAAGATCTGAGTGATTTAGTGACAAACTTCATGGAGTCTTGATGTAATTTTCCCTATAAATTATGGAGGTTGATGAGTATATGGTCCAGGTCCTGTACAGGTGGTCAATTGCATGATTAATGAGTATCCTAGGTCCTAAATTCCGAAAGTTTAGATTATTATAAGCATAGTTGTCAGTATTTTATGATAAGTCATGATACAATGTTCAAACGATACGTATCTAAGAGTCGTATATTTTTACCGTATCTTATAACATGCTATACGTTCTAATACAATAAAAAAAATATCCACAAAATCAAAACGATATCATTTCACAAATTTTTTTTTTCTCCCTAACCAATAAAACGACTTTATTTCCATGATATATTATTTTCATTTTTTGGTTTGACATTAAAAAAAAATGAAGTTATCGATCATCTTCATCTCTTAGAACCCTCTTTTTGTTTCTCTTGCATCTTATTCTTCAGACAAAATCCTAACTACATTTCAATCTCTATTGTATAGATAAACGATTGTCTCTCTTTTGATCTCTATTAGGCACAAGAAATGATAAGCTAGTTGAAGTGATATTTATATTACTTCAGAGTTATATATTTACATATTTTTAGGTACGTGTACATATATGTGTGTGTGTATATATATATATATACACGTTACGATACACGATACATTATTTTTAAAAATCGATACACAATTTGACTACCATGATTATAAGTATGCTAAAAAAGATTCTGCAGTTGTCTATAACAAAATAATGTAATGTAAGTCACCAAACACCATATAACAAAAGAAATACTGTACATGCTTGAAATTTATGAAGGAATTAGTTGAACTTTGAAAATTTCACCTACCAACCTGCACAATTGATTCTTATGCACAAGAACATCATGAGAATTTACTTTCAAACTACTCTAAAGAAGTCTCTCTAAAATCTAAGGGCAACTCAAAATTAGTCTGTAACTTTATGATAAGAGTTCAAATTGAAAGATAAAAAGCACATACTCGATCGCTCTGATCTCATCGAAGAAGCTGAGATCATAAACATTGGAGAGTCCAGCAAAATGAACAATACCACTTAGCCGATGGTGTTCAATGTGATTAAGAGCGACGTTCCTTTGATGATCCATTTCAACCTGTATGTCAGTGAAATTCTCCTTGAAGACCAAATGTCTATACATAATACCTGTTTTTCTAAGTATTTCGGATACTTGAGAGGAATCGGATTGCTGTTCAACCACCACCCACAGCAATGGTGGAGGAACCAGTTTTAATGTGTTTGCTAGCCTCCTTAGGAGCACCCCTCGGACCTGATCTTTCAAGCTTGTGGGAGTGACAATAATCACAAGTCTTCTTGGAATCGACTCGGATTGTTCCTTTTCTTCTTCCAAGATTTTCGCAGGTTCTTCATCATTAGGCCTTGTTGGGATTGTCAATTGTTCTTGATCCAACAAACTTCTATTGAAATTCCCATTTTGTATTTTTGTTTGGTGCAGCATTTCCACCGGTTGTGGAGAGAATTCTGATTTATTCGATGCAGCAACATGAGTAGAGAATATCGAAGACTTACTCGTTGGAGCAAAGCCAGTGAAGAATCCCATTATGAAACACAGCAAAAAATGGACAATGGCTTTCTTCCATAACTGGACTTTTTTCTTTGATCTTTCTAATGAACCCATCACCCCCACCCACCGGAATATGACTTTTTTCAGGTAAGAATTGATGGTTGTCGTCGGAAATTTGATGACGATAGGTTAGCAAGGAGTAAGAACTGAAGTTTAATCCTCTAAAATGTGGTATGGAACTTATATATGTGAATATTGAGAAGGTTACAAGGAGTACTTCTGAAAAAAGGCGGGAGCCAACTGACTTGTGATGGATATTGATGAACTTATTAGGGTTAGTTGTTTCAGCTTTTTGAGTTATTTCAGAATTGAGGCATTGCTTAGCAAAGTCATTACTTGAAGTAAAAGGAAGGTGATAAAGATTCATATTATTAGGAGTTGAGTTGTTGTTAGCAACAAATAGTTGTTGAGATGCAAACTCATCACCTAAAATTTTTGAAAGTGAGAAAAAAAAATGATTAGATTAAGGAATGGTTAGGACCTGTTTGTGATTTACAGTATTTTATATAATTGTCACTATAGTTGACCCGTGACACAAATGTGATACAAGAGTAATTTAAGTGGTAACAAAGACGAATTCTAAATTTAGATTTCCTGAGTTCGAATGTTGATAAACTCTTGGAGTTAGACATAAATGATTTATTTTTCATGAATACCCCTAATCTTAGCATGGATGACTTACATTTAACCAACCGGACCATGAAGGGAATTATTCACTGACCGTTAAACAAAAAAAAAAAAAGTCTTAACGTGAATGACTTACCTTTAACAGACCGGACCATGAAGGGAATTAGTCCTTGACCGTTAAACCAAAAAACAAAAATGTGGTACTAGATGACTTCAAACTGTGTCAAGTTAACCCACTGTATAATCTATATCTATACTACTTCTAAAAGACTACTATGCCCATAAACTTTTGATTACCATAATTGTCCTCTAACACTTCTTAAATATCTAAATTACCATTCACCTGAATAAATGTATAGCACTGATTTGTCCACTATACTGTGCATTTATTTCTTTCAAAGGTGTGGTGACCCTCCATCTCCCCCTACATTTTCTCACCAGCTTCCAATAAATTTTCAGAATAATGAATTACTATGGTGAGAATTTAATTGCTACTCATTAGTTAGGGAGAAAGAAAAAGTTAACTATTAAAGACTTCAAATAATCATTTTTCCTTTGCACTCAATACACCTTTTACTTTTTCACTTCCAACCGGTTGGATTTAGATTTTGGTGGCTCTTCTATTTCCCATTTCTCATTTCTCATTACTTATTTCTCATTTCTCATTTCTCATTCAATACCAATAAATGTTTTAAAACTTGTATTTGGTATCCCTTCGCTCTTCCACATAGCTTATCATTCATTATAAAGAACGTGCATGCTAGGAGACCGTCATACTTCATAATAAATATTTGCCTCTTTATCTGCTCCAACAATGCAACTCTCTCCACCAATTTTATTTTTCTCTTCAGTTTATATGTGGTATTCAACCGACTCCCTGCAAGATATAGCACCAACTTTGGATTTTGATTACTTTTTGATCCAGTGTGGCAATACCTAATGGGGATGAGAATTACTATAAACGAGTATTCTACTTTGTTGATTTCATTCTATATTGGTATTGGTGTATTTGTAATATTGGTTTATTGCATGGCCTAGATATCTGCTTGCTATAATTGAGTTTTTATTTTTTTCTTAAATAATTACAGCATCTATTTTTTTGTTGAGTAGGTACCTTTTTTATTGTACCTTAAAACTCATTTCCTTGACCTCTATATGTATTTTCCAGTAGGATTTTTTATGCTTACAATGTTCTTTGATTAATCAAATTTCCCTCAATACAATCTACAAAGATACAAGATACATAAAAGGGTCAAAACAAATATGGCGATGGATAGTATTTCCACTTCCAGACTAGCACATAAAAATTGATGTCTGCTACACAACACGGGAATACAGAACAAGCATTACTTCATGCCCAAATAGATAGAATAAGAGGATAATAAGAACAATCCTTGCCCTGCAGCATTCAACTTTGCGACACAAATGGAATGATAATAATTGAGGTTACAGAACAGACGGAATGACAACGTGTAATTTGTCAATTTAATTTGTTCATTCTACATACCGAGAGTTTGCACTATGTTGGATGAGTTCCTTGTATCGTTTTTCTGTAGCTTTGGCGGTGTAATGCTTGTGAAAAAAATTTGTGGGGATCATTTTGTTTAAAGCTCTACCTTGTTCAACATTGAATCGTGTCTGATGTTTTTGCTCACATGATGACTTGAAATGAATTTTGAAATTTAAAAACAAAAAAAAATCATAACATGATTGTATATTTGGTGTTTAGACAAACACATCACTATTGAGGCTACTCTAGAGTTCATAGGTATATGACTGAGATTAGAAGCTGTGCATATACAAAATTTGTAGCAAAAGACACCCAAATTCAATGTCATGAAGACGATCCTCATTAAAAAAAAAAGCAATTAAACAGCATGTATATGGTTTCCATCCATCTTCTAAATGTGGCCAATGGGAGACAATGCTGGTAAATAATTTCCATACATTCGTAGAAGTAACAAACTATTCCAAATGTGCTCACATATAAAAAAAGTTACAATTGCTTCTCTATTTAGAAGTGTAAGAGGATAAATGTGGTAGCAAAAATTCCCATTATCTGAAGATGTTTATTTATACTTATGAAGGTGTGTATGATTATCTTCCTTGTAAAATAACGAAAGGAAGAACAATCTACTAGAAGAGTTGACCATGTAAGTGTAGAGTGAGTTTTCTTGTTTAGGGAAAGCGTTTAGAAAATGTGTAAAAATATTTTGTACAACAAAAGAAACAATTAAAGTATTTAATATAGTAGAGGTTTGCATAATTTTAAAGTATTATCATGCATGATTATGTCGCAAATTATGTTAAAATAATTATTTCTATCAATGGTCTACGTGCAACACACGTGAATATCAACTAATTAACTCAAAAATCACTCTCTTAGCATAGATAATTTTCTAATCAAGCTAACATGAGCGGGTTGGTTCAATGATTGAATAACAAAAAAAGACATATACATTTTGAGTTCTAATATTGTTGGCTGAATAAAAATTGAGTTTGACGGATACAAGTGACTTACAATTGATTACAATCATTCAAGATTTACATTATAACCCTCACACACTTACTTAGTACAATCCTCCATTATTAAAAATAAATAAATAAATAAATCTAGTCAAGCCATTCACACGATTTCTACAATGTGCATGATTTTCAACTCTTTAATCTTTTTGTCCTGGCCATTACTTTGATCCTCTATGAGCTACTTGCCATTACCCAGATAAGGCTTTCCCAAAATACTGATTAGGACTTTCTATATACTTCCTAACAAGGTAGTGAAATAATTGGTGGAACAAGAGAAATCAGAGTAAAATCTCTCACATGCAGAAAGCTAATAGTAGTGAAGTATTAAAAAAAGACCACTTTGATTCTGTATAAAGTCTTAAAGTCGGATTCGGATTCGGATCAAAATTCGAGATGTTAAGAAGCCTACCTCAATGTGGTACCCAATTGTTACAAACAATGAGTTTGCACAAACTTGTGCACTCAACAAGAGCAATTGTACCATCAGGACATCAGCAGAATCAACCTTGTAAGAGTACCCAGCTCATCAAGGAAGGCAAAAAAATTGGTATAATTTTCCTATTGAATCCGATCGTGAACAGGAACTATTTTGAGAAATTGACATCGTAAATACAAAAGAGTTGATTACAAAAATAATAAAAAGATAACAGATACAGCTACAAACGAGAAATAAGCGCAAAACCTCTCGTATGCAGAAAGCTAATCGGTACATAAGTAACAAAGGAACAGTACTTATTGCTCATCATCTGATGATTTGGTTGATATAGACTCTCTTTGTGGCCTGTGCTTCTTCCGCTTTAGTTTGGGCAAGGACATGATCCAAGCTGGAACTTCACCCCCAGAAGCTGCAATCACATTGGCTATGTTTCGCAGAAATGGAACATCTGCTTCTGTGTATAAAGTTATAGCCTCTCCACTTCTCCCTGCTCTGCCCGACCGACCTATTTAAACCAGCAAAGTTGGTTTCAGTGACTCGGGGCCACCCAAAAATCTTCCCCTCTCCCCAAAAAAGAATTAAAGGTAGAACGAATATATAGGATATGAAGGTAAAAGAAACAACAAAAAAGATAGAATGCGAGATCACTGAAAACCATCGCCCTGATTTTCAACACTACAAATGTCTCAGTGAACAAAGAGGAAGATTAAGGATTGAAATTTTGTAACACATTAGTAAAATAGAGCAACTTGAGATGATCTAGAAAAAGGTTATACTGGAATAGCAGAGGTGACAAAAGGTCAAAGTAGTAGCTCCAATAACTCATCTAAACTCCGACAACAATTCAGCAAAAGTTGGGCAAATATTTTACAAAATATTTATAACCCCAATAACCATTATACTATCGCCTCAGTATAGAATTGTGTAAAATGTACAACATTTTACTTTGTAACAAGTCAATTTAACAAATATGCATAATTAAACCAACTAACTTAAACCGTTGATCCAAATTTGCCTTTTGAAAACAATAATATCAGAGAATTGTTCAGACAAAGAGCTCCATCAACTAAAGCTACGTCAAAAAAAAACATCAATGATCTAACCACCCCACTTCTAATCTAAAGTTAAATGAGGTGAAAGTAATAAAAGATTGAGATTGCATACCAATCCGGTGAATGTATGCTGCTGCAGAATCTGGGAAATCATAATTAATCACACAATTAATGCCTTTGAAATCCATACCACGGGCAATAACATCAGTGGCAATCAAAACCCATGTTTTGCCAGCTCTGAAGTTGTCAACAGCATTTTCGCGCTGCATTTGATTAAAAATTCATTAAAAACATAACTCTAACTATAATTATTGGAAATACATAGCGATTAGAGCAGATGTTTATTGCCAAGGATGCAATACCATACCTCCTTCACCCCCACAAAGATATAAGATCATTATCCTTCAGCCCCTCTCAATGAAGTTACTTGGAGGATGGTGGACTGGGACTGGGACTGGGACTGGGTAGGGTACAGACCTAACCGATGGTGTTATTTGCAGAAAGTGGTAACTCCTAATATTCAAAATTACAACCTTGCAGTTGTTAGCCTCACATTTTACCACTACACTAGATAATGGACCCTATCAAATATGAAACTAGTAGTCAAAGGAAAACTAAGAGAACAAGTCGCACAACTCACTTCAGGTCAAACATCTTGGGTCAGCTAGCAGGTGGGGCATTTGGAAAAAAATACTGAACAAGCAGTCCTTTATGAAAATACTCGAGGTTAAGGCATATGATGTTAAGCTCCTTGAATTTTAGGTTGACAGCCTGATGGAAGTACGCAAGCAAACACTGGATATGTAAATAACAAGTTAAGAATTACCAGCACTTGGTGCAGATCAGAATGGATTACATCAGCTCTAATGTCGTCAAATTTCAGTTCCTTGTAGAGCTCCTTTGCCCGTTCCTTGTTTTGGACAAACACTAAAACCGGTGGATTCAGACTCTGCTTGAAAAGAGGAGGATGTATATACAATCAAACACATAATTGGTAAAGATAAAGAAATTCTTTCACTTAGAAGCAACAACATGAATAATCTGGCAAAGAAACTTGCAAATGGAATGGTCAACAAGTTCCCACAAAGTATTGTTGCCTCTCAATCAGCATTTCCAGGTGCCTTTTTGGTCTAAGGATTTCTCCATTACGTGAAACAGGCAAAGCATGATTCACATCTTACTCGATGTATGTTGGATGTACACCAGTTTATTAGTGTGAAATACCAGAGGAAACTAGCAAGACGCATAGAAGTCAATGGCCATTAGGGAGGAAAAGGACATGACTAAACAAAATAAACTGACCATGCCTGGTGAGTGAATCTCGGTGGTAGCAACACAACCCCGGATGCTTGTTCATGTTCATTTTCATTAATAAACAAATCTAATTTGTAAAGAAAGTCTCATATTTTCCAAAACTATAAGAACAGTGGGATGGACAAACTTCACATCACATGCATATAAGCAGCATACCTCTGCAAAGCATTGACGAAGAGCAAGAAACTTCCCTTCTTCACTTCCAACAAATACCAGTTTTTGCTTTATCAAGTCAGAAGCGGTGTTCCTGTTCAAAATTAATATGAACAGTATTTAAGCATAGAACATAAACAAGACAGCAATCATAACAGGGTAGAACCTTTGTACTCTTTGCAGTCACACTGCCGGGAAACCCACAAAGCCTTTCAGCCAGAAGCAAATACCGAAAAAGAGAACAAGTTACTCTATGCTCTTGCAATAAAGGAATCTAGTACTTACTTCCTGCCAATAATAACTCGAACAGCATCATGCATTATAGTGCGCGCAAGCTCTTCAACTGAATCGGGTAAAGTAGCACTGAACAACGAGCGTAATACTGAAGGATTTGAGCAAGCTTTGACCACTGAATCAACCTGCTTCACCAAGCCTAGCTCAAATAAATGATCGGATTCATCCAGAACAAGGTACTCAACCCTGCAGAAAACAAAAGTTAAGTGGTAATGGATGCAAAGTCAGCTCAAGTCTTATTAGAACACTAGAAACACTTAAAACAGTGACAGAGATTAAACCATATCTTTTGTAAATGCAAGCAAAACAGTTATTAATGGAAAAGGCACAAAATCTTGCAATGTACCATATGGAGTTTCAAATGATTGCTAATTACCGTCACTAATAGTCATTTTAGTACAAGTGGAATAAAAAACAGAAAGAGCAAGCAATGAGGTCAAAACACTAAAACAAAATGAGACCTCAGTTTTATGTCGTTTGACTGCATATGTGTTCACGTGGATCACATTAGTAATTCTAATTATTCTAATACAGAAATTATAAAAGAGTTCGCATCTTTTAGATGCTAAGTTATTTACCTGCTTAAATCAAGCTTCCTTTTGCGGATAGCAAATTGTAAGCGAAATGGTGTTGAAATGAGGATATCACAAGGCAGCTTTGAAAAATCAGCACCTTTAACAAGCTGTTTGGTCATCAACTTGATATAAAATCGTTTCCCTTTAGCCATTTTCTTACATTCTCTTGCCGTCTGAGCAGCTAACTCTCGTGTAGGACAAATGATAACAGCTCGGACACCATCCATTGAAGCATGCTGAGTACATGAAAATTTGCCAGTGAATACGATAATCAACCTTGACAAAGCACTCGTATGTGTTCAACTATACCTTAAGTTTCATAAGCATAGGACAGACGAAAGCCAATGTTTTTCCAGAACCAGTTGGAGCACATGCAAAGCATTCCCGTCCCTAATAGAGGATGGTAACAAAGAATGGGGAATGATTGAAACAGTAAGTCAGAAAATATTATAAATTTCAGAATAAGTAATGATCAAAACAAAATAGCCTCAAAAAAAAAAAAAAAACATACAGATAGTAGGGCTGGAATAGCCTGCCTTTGGATTGGTGTTGGCTCTCTAAATCCAAGTTCGGCCAAATTGCGTAGTAAATACGGTTTACATTTATACCTGTGCAAGGTCAAATATATGCTCACTCAGTCAAAAAGTTCGAGAATGAACATTTATCAAAATAAGGAGAAAAAGCACAAGATAGTCAACTTTACAATAGCTAGAAAGTATCCAAGCTGAACACAAACTATTGTTGATGAAGAGTTCTAAGCCTCAAAACAAATGCAGTTAAAAAAGGAGGGGAGAAAGGAAAATTGAAAACAGAATAGAAATATGAAAAGCCAAAAAAAAACAAACATAATGTATGCCCTCCACTTCCACACATAAAACTAAGGCTGTGTCATAACTTCATTCATGTGCAAAGTTTGATTCTTCGTAAGCAGGCATCAAAGTTTAACAACAAATAAGTGCAATCTACTTCAAAAGCAGATTTGAAAATCAATGTACAAAACAGAAAAAGAGAAGTTCTTTTATCAATCAACTTCATCTGCTTGGATTATGAAAAAATTAGAGGAAGCCATGACAACAACTGTAGATCTCATTTCCAACCCCTTCCAAGTCTCCAGAGAAAATTTTAAGAAGGTTCCTACTTCCTAACCTAAAAAAAGCCTCAACGTATTGGCAAGGTATGGTCCTTTTATCCCTCCCTCACTTCTTCCTTCCTTTTCTTAATCAAAAAAAGAAAAAAAATTGCTTTTTCAAATATTGTTTCAAATACATATTAAGGATGGCCTTATGGAGAGCTTTAATGAAAATTTCACACAATCAATTTTTGGGATATTCAATTAGCTGATCTCAGCTAGTTATGATTCAAGATGAATTCCTATGTACTCTGAGAAAAGAACACCATTAGATAGGAAAATTAAGGAGAAAGGGGAGTGGAAAATTTTGCCATTACAAAACAATTTGGGAAAACTTTGGGATAATTTAGAAAATCAGCATTGGTTTCAAGAAAACTCTGTGGCAATATGCAAAAATGGGTGTCATATATTTCCTCATTTGGTTGACATATCAGACAAAATGTGGATATTTATCCAACAACGGAAGGGCATCAAGTGGTCTTCCCACAATGCACAAGCTGCTCCTCAAGGTGAGGAGTATGCTAGTTTCATTTCTTGATTATATAGGGAAATTATACAAAATAGTTTCATTTATTTATAGAGCGCATCCCAGAGTAAGTTCAATGAGCACCAATTATGAAAGTTGACATCACAAAAGCTGAAGAAACAAAACATTCATAGGATTCTCAGAAATTACGCAACTTTTGCAGCTTGGAATTGGAGCTTTAGAATAGAATTGAGGGAAAATTGAATATACACCTTGATCTCAACTCTGCAAAATTCTGAAGTGGAGATGGGACATTGCTCCCAGAAATATGAATGTTATGCTTCTTCCTCAAAACTGCATCTCTCTGAACTCATTATAAAAGGAGAGATAAATAATCGTAAGAAGTATCAAATGTAAACCAAATAACAACAACGCCCACTCATTTTGAGCAGAAAAATATAGTTAGTTAGAGAGAGAGAGAGAGAGAGAAGAGAACCTCCAATTGCCTATAGAATTCCTTCTTTCCTTCAGAAATTTCATTTTCAGTACGATCAACTTCTTCAGTCGCAACTTCTGATTTTGAACTCTTGAAAACACTAAACCCTTCTACCGGTTCTGCAACCATTGAAAGCAATCAGAACAAGCCAAAACGCTAGAATCTAACAACTCAAATACTCAATTTGTTTTCAACAAACTACTATAAACCACCAAAATACCTCAAAAAATTACCTGAAATCGGCTTTCCTTTTCTCTTCCTCTTCTTATTAACCCTCAGGGTTCCCTCCTCAATTTCAGAGTTTTCTCTTTCTAGCAATTTCGACTTGTCTACTGAATCATCACTTTCTTCTTTCGCCTAAACAATTTTTAAAAATTATGAAAAACATGAACTCCATATAAACACATACAAACCTATGCATGTCCATGAGGTATTACAGCATCACAATTTCCGAAACCTTTGAGTATGAGAAACCAGCTCATTTAGGGACTTAAAGTTCCCGCTTTTTCTTTCTCCGTGATTCAATTTTCTCGGAAACCAAACGAAGGTCTTGGAAAGCAGAAAAATTACCTTGAATCTGGTGAAATCTTCCGCGAACTTCTTTCGATCGAAGGTTATGCCTGAGAATAGAAACGAGGCGTCTATCCCCATCGTTCAGAGAGTGGAGAGTGAGATTTT
>CM042200.1:16534014-16567138 GCA_023539305.1 Ilex asprella | reverse complement strand
TCTCCTACCACTACCACTGTCGCCCACAATCTCTCACTCCCACTCTAAACCGATGTTTAAATTTATTTATATCTTCTCTATGTTTGTAATTTGATTTTAGATATAAATACAAATATATTTATTATTTACTATTTTTTATTACATTGTGCCTTCCGGCACAGACAATAACTAGTATTTTTATATGATCTCTCAAGTGGACAGCACTCAGGTTCCTAACGATTTTTTATCATAAACTTGTCACATGATACATAAATATGGATAAAAAAATAAATTGTATAACTCTTGACCAAATTCATATTCAAATTTTGGTTAAATAGCTACCTAAATTTTACAGTTTTAATTCTGAGCTATCCAAATTTTGGTTAAAAGCTACTCATATTACACATTTTTTTATTAAGAGCTATCCAAATTTTATTTAAGAGCTATCAAAATTATTTTTTATCCATATTTGGGTATTACGTGACAAGTTTATAATAAAAAAATCGTTAGTAATCTAGACGTTGTCTGCTTGAAAGATCATATAGAAATATATTCAATACTTCAAGGATCAAAATGATGCACTTGAAATGTTGAGGACCAAAATGAGACAAGTTCTATACTTTAGGGACCTCCAATACAATTAACTTTTATTTTGTTAATGTCAATTAGTTAATTTTTAATGAAATAATCAGCAAAAATTAATTAAAAAAACACATCACAAAACTTTTAATATATTAAAGATAAAATATAAAAAATTTAATATTTAAAAATGAAAAATAAAAAATTTATTGCTCGGAATTTAATTCAATTTTGATATTATTTTCCAAATTCATGGTGAATACCAATTTTTTTTTTATCAAAGTACTAAAATTTTCAAGGTGAACTCTTAAGTAATTTGCAAGAACAGTTAGGGTGCCAAATACGTATTAAATTAATTCGAAATTATAATAGATCTAAACATGTTTAAGTTCTGTTTATTAACTTTTTGTCCAACCTCAAACTTAACTCAACTAATTTAACC
This sequence comes from Ilex asprella, assembly GCA_023539305.1. Lineage (NCBI taxonomy): Eukaryota > Viridiplantae > Streptophyta > Magnoliopsida > Aquifoliales > Aquifoliaceae > Ilex > Ilex asprella. The sequence goes on along the minus strand of CM042200.1, from coordinate 16,566,138 downwards.
AATCGAGTTTGGAGCTTGTGTTTGAACTTAATTTCAAGTTTAAGGTTGATCCCAAAATCAAAACTGGCTCATTCATATGCATATGAATCTGTGTGGTCGTAAGTCTAATAAGCGAAACAAATCATTGTTTAGGCTTAATCAAGCTTTAAATTGGCCTTGAACTTCGGTGGTGTTTGATAAAATTGAAAGTTGAACACTAAAAACTGAATGTTGAATTTTTTATTAACTGAAATTTAAGTATTGAATTGAATCTAGCTATTTGACAAATATAAAAAGCTGAAATCTGAAAATTATTATTATTCTAATTGTATCCTTCCTTTAAACTATCTCTCTGAAACTATTTTTATGACAGTGGTAGTGGTGTTAGTGATGATGGTGGTGCTTGAGGCAACACAATGGATGGTGGTGATAGTGGCGACGATAGTGATGGTGGTGGTGATGACAGGGGCACAATGATGGTGGCAATTATGGTATTGATGGCAGTGGCACAATGATGGTTACAACAGTGGTGACGACGACACAATGCTGATGGTGGGATAATAGTGATAGCAGTAGCGACACAATGGTCATGGCAATGGTGATAGTGACATAATGATGGGGGAGGAGGTGGCACAATGGTAGTGGTAGTTGGCGATGATGGTGGTGGTGGCAATAACACAATGGTGGTGGTGGTGGATGATGGATGAGGAATTAATAAAATTTTTACTAACTAATATTTTCGACATTAAGTACTAAGTAGATAATTTACTATTTAAAATTTTAGTCTATTTTAAAAAGTACTTAAAATATTAAATGGCATAAATTTTAAGTTATTAAAGAAATTTAATTCATTAAATATTTAAAGTATTCAGTTTTAAATCTTAAGTTGTGTTATCAGACGCCCCTTAGTCCATGTGATAAATAGCTGAATCTGAATAAACTTTTAATTTTATCCAAACCGAAACCGAAACCGTGTTGTTTAAACCCTAAACATGAATGCAGATGCTTAATTCAAAGCATAAAAGACATCTGGATGGCTCATCAGATTTCTTCTATAATATGAAATAATATAAAAAGGAATGTGGTCAATGGTGTCACATTTAACATGTAAAACACATTATGCTACATTTAGATAAGAAAGATGGCTGTTTTCACCAATATTCTGTTCAATCAAATGCAGTATGAAAAAAACAAGCCACAAATATCCCTCCATTGCGATGCCGATAAAGTCTTCAATAATGATAATCAGAAGAAAATGAAGTGGAGAAACAAAAAATACAACCAATTTTCCAGTCCAAAACATAAGATGATTGACAATGTAAGAAGAAAGATTGTTCCCACTTTCTCTTCCACAAAAGTTGATAAAAAAATGTTGAGATTTACACATTTAATGAACACAAATATTTGTAACTGTGATGGGAATCATTCCCAACCGAACACACATGTAAGATGGTATGCTTACACTAAACACACAACATACTCTCTCCTCTCTGTCACCCATGAATCTAGCAGTTAGCAAGCTCAAGGTTAGTCTAACCAACATAATTTATTGACAAGGCTGATTCAATCTTATCTGATCTGCATCCATGGATGTGGGACAGGAGGAAGTTGTAACGGAAAACCATGTGTCACTCAACCCTGGAATTCTCTCGCTACTCGTCAAGCCCATAGTTCTCACCAAAGTACTTGTCAACTAACTCATTAGCCAAGTTTCTGAGGTCTTCATTTTCATGGAACTGGAATCTTTCCATGGCATCAATCCCATCCTCTCTCTCAACAAGCTTTGGGCCCTCTCCATTTGGCATTCCGCTCAGAACCTAACAAAATCAAAAACATTTGAACTAAAAGGGAACAAGTAGTAACTCCTTCACCATGACCACATTACAGAACCAATCACCCTTCTTATCAAACCATTCTTTATCAAAAAAAAGTAGATTGCATGTAAAATTTCAGCTTCTCGTTAGACAAAAATGATTGATAATCAACTGATGCCAGATGGTTAAGAAAACACTGCATACATAAACTCATTATGCTATGGGTTGTAGTTTGTCATGTAGGAGTCTTCTGTCAGGCTATGAAGGCTGTAATAATGTACTGAAGTAAGCAATACCTTAGTTCTTTAATATGCTCACAGCTCTAATTCAAGGTTCTTCACCATTGGAAATAGGGTTGATACCAGAGTTTTGTTTCACAAGTTATGATGATACTCTTTTTTTTTAGTTTGCCGCAATGAACTGCATACTAGACCATGACTTGACTATGTTTTATGCTTAAAAGTGATTCCAAGATTAGCGGGCATGTCTCTAACTATTTGTAGCAACCAAACCCAAGTTTCAAAATAGCATGACAACATAAAGGAAACACCTGCTTGTTTCCATTCAGCAGCTACTTGGACCTTTTCGAGAATTCTTATCAGAATATTCTTCAGAAACAAAGTCTTCTTATAAGATTAATTAGAACCTAGCTCTTTAAATAGAAGACTGGATCATCTTGAAGTTTTCTGAGATATTGATGGACTACTTAGAGGTACATGCAATTGCCAAATGTAAGGTTGACAAAATTGGAATCATCAAGGGCCTAAAACAAAATCAGTAATTTTAACAAGGAAAGAAACCAGGAGCAATAAACTCTTGTGTTATACAGGTAGTATGTTATATGAACAACTTACTAAAAATCTTGATTCTTGAGTCAAAGATAATAATGGGTGGATAATTAAAACAGATTACCAGCTCCAAGAATTGAAGTCCTAGTCTTGCAGCCTCAATATCAGCCGATCTCACTAGATCGATAAAACCAGGAAGGCATCCTCCGTTAACGAGCGAAACCAAGTGGTCCATAATCAAATTTGGCCTCCCAGCACCTTCAGCTGGAGCAACACAGAGGTTACCCAAAACATGTGCTACTTCCTTTCTTATGTCAAATGGTGCTGTAGAAAGGAGGCGTAGCAACAGTGGCACTGCCTCACTTGAATATATCAACTGCTTGTGTTCAACAGAACCAGCAGCTATATTGGATAGTGCCCAAGCTGCCTCCTACAAAAGTAAGAGAGCTTCTAGTGACATTTGATCAAGACGGTGTCTTGGCCACAATACAAGAAAATATACCTTTTTCAAGACGCGATGCTCACTCTTGAGACATTTAATTAGCACAGATATGACATTATCTGCAAACACCACCAAATTCAGAGAGTTGCCCAAAAAATGTGGTAGAAGTGACAATTTCCCATCTCCGCAAGCAGAATAAGATAGAAACTAGCCTGTAATCTCATGTCCAGGAACAAGAACAACCGCAGTTGTATAAGCATCACCAGCCACAAGATTACCTAAGCTTCGCAACACCTACAGGGAAATGTATTTAACAAAAAAGATCCAGACTATGCAATGATTTTTCTGAAAAAAGTTACAAGACCATCCTAGCTGCATTTAGTATTCAATCTATAACCAGACTCACTTACAGATACAATATAAAAAAATGCATGACACATCTGGGGACGACAAGTTGTACACAATTCAGCAGTTAATCCAATGCACAATCACATGAAATGGGAGATGATTAAGAAAAATCCATTCTGAAAAGAAAAATTATTAGGATTCTACTATTTCTTCCTTTAACCAGATCACAATAGAAATCATATTGACTAGAGAATTGTTGTACACCTAGTTTGTGTTCGTTCCAGAAGAACAATGAATACCCTTGTAAGACCATAAGCAAAGAAGCAGCTTGTTACTAATGTAGACTGAGAAACTGTAACGACCGGTATTAAAATTAATCACTAATACGTTACTTAAAACGCAAACTAGGATTTTATGTGATCAAAAGCATAATATAAAAATATTTTTTTGAAATTTCAAATAAATAAATGGGCCTTAAAAATAGATTCGTTGCGTGAAAACAAGTCAAATGACTATAATATTAACCATATTTAGTGCTATGTTAAATATCCAAAGTGCCCGAATTATATAATCTATGTAAAAGTATGTGCCACATGTATATATATTTGCAAGGTATAACTCACAAGTGTCTTTGCCATAAGATGCTAAAAAAAAAAAGACATGGTTGTTAAACAAAAAAAAAAAATTGTTAAACAAATAGAATGGACAAATGTCCATAGTGACCTCATATGCCTTACGTGAGGAGCTTGGAGCCCAAGGCTACTCCCCATGATTCACTCTATAATTATGATCTCTTGATTAGTAGGTAAACCAAGGGAAAGAAAAGAGAAAAAAATGAAAGAGAAGGAGAAAAAAGAAAGAAAAACTTGATTTTGGGGTAAAAAATTGAATGGTTATTTTACTTCAAATTACTACCAAATTCAAGTATCTTGTTCGTGGTACTTCACTTTTATATCAATCAAAGTTCTCGATAATTTTGAGGTACGGGATAGTATATAATATACTTATATCTTTCAATCTCTTTATAAAGTGTGTTATTTTGATCATCTGAAATTTGTATTCCTATTTATTATTTTAGTTGACATGAAATCCTGATACTTTTGTTGACTTGAATTGTATTGATTAGTACATGTACAAAGTGTATTTAGGACATAGTTAGTAAAATGTGATTATAGCCCTGTGGAGAGTGATTGGTTAGTATGAGCATGGAGTTATATGCTTAAGTATTATTTGTCATGTCACCAAGATGAAACCAATATAAGGCTATAGCATGGAGTTATATGCTTAAGTATTATTTGTCATGTCACCAAGATGAAACCAATATAAGGCTATGTTTAATAGCAGTTGAGCTATGTGGTATGTCCAATTTGATTGATGATTCCAATGTTCATGTTCCTATCATCTGAGTTATCTGATATTTGATCATTCATATTTTTTTTGAACATATTGTTTTATGTCATATTGTATACTTTCCCACTATTAATATTTTTTAGGATGATCTAGAAGAAAAAGACCAAAATTGATATTTAAAAAATTGGAGATGGACGAATCACGATATAATTTTTATAAAATTGAAATTACAAGTTTCATTGGCTTTTGAAGATTAAATTTGTAATTATAATTTTATTGAGGAAATTAGAGATCTAGCCATATATTTGGAATATTTTGTGAAATTGTGTCCATCGTTTAATGAAGTAACGCATCAGGAAACTGGAGCATTACAGGAAGTAGAAGAAACACATTTGTTGAGTAATCGCTCCACTATCACCACAGCAGAATCTCAACTAAAATGATCATGCTCATTTTCAACCACAACATGGAAAGCTTGAACTCATCAAATCAATCAGCATATGACCCCAGACTTTCTGAAGGAAATTATTTCAAGGAACCTAGTGTGAAAAAAAAGGGGCAAACGAAAAAAAAAGTTGTTTGGTACTTAGATCACACACATTTTACACTTCTAATTTTACATAGTTATGGAGTTGACATGAAACATTATCAATTAGTACTTGAACTTGAACGAAGATTCAAGAAACAGGTATAGTGAAGCTGGCATATAAGAGTGGCCTATGTTGATCTGCATATAATAGAAAACATATATCATGCCAACACACAAAATTTTAATGCATTAATTTAAAAGAGCTAATTTAGGCAATTATTTTGCCTGTTACCGGAATGAGCAATTGCAAACTGCTCGAATTTGCCAATCTTTCCACAAGAAATTGAAGGATATTACTCTTTATCAGCATGCTGGGTGCAACATTTGAAAGGGCAGAGAGATAAGCTACAACCCATGCTACTTCAGTTGCCAATTCCACACACCTGATTGTACCAGTAGTTTGATTATACAAAACTACATAGCATGATATGATTACACTAAAAGATCATATTGCAATATAATTTCTGCATGCAATGAAGACCATAAGAAAGCCACATGTTATTGAAGTGTCATTGAGCCAAATGTGGCAACTTAGTATGATCTTACGCCAGGTAACTATCGGTATATGGAATCTTTAAAGGTCCTATAAACAACATAACAAATTGAGACAACACAAAACATGACCACAATACATACTTAGTAAACACCATATAGAAAGGAGCAGAAAAAATATATTTTTAGTGTTCTACAACAGCACTGAGGAAGTGCAACTACAAGGAACAGACCAAAAATTGCAATCAATAAAGTGAGATTAAGAAGGGCACAAAATGTTGGTATTCTTTGAACAACACATTGGAATCAGCAGAATAATATGTTAAAAACAAGATAGATAAAGAATTAGGTGGAAAAGGCAACAAGAACCTAAGCATTTGATAATTTGACAAGTGGCAATGAAAACATTACAATCTTTACTAAACACCATGTACACTTGACTATAATTCCATGTCGGTTTTAAATCTGTCCCCTCAACTACAAATTGCAAACTTATAAAAATGTATTTTAAACACAAATGTTACTCGTAACACAAATTTAAGCCCATAAGCATATCCTTTTTTATTTTTGATCTGAAACTTCAATGAAAGTTCCATGTTACAACAATTGTTTTCTATAAGAGCTTTGGCAATTACAAGTTCCGATTAAACAGCCCCTGTTTATAAATGTGCCAAATTATGCACATAAGTCACCAACGCAGATAGCAGAACTATATCCCACATATCAGAACAGAAACTATCAGAACAGAAATCTCAATTGATCAATCTATGTTATTCAGTATGGGAAAGTGTCCATCAAGTAGTGGATTTCAATCATTGTAACCTGCTGAATTGGCAATGACTTACGCGTTCCTCAGGTGCCGGAGAATTGCATCAAGTACTCCATCGGTTCTTATGAGTTCAGTTGCCGCTTTAGGATTTGGGCCCTACAACCACAAACAAAGATCCATGCCATAAATATTGTCGAAAGAACAATGCCCCAGTAAAAGTAATCTCAAGGAAATAAGAATACTCCATATTGAACTAATTTACAAGCTCAATACTACATTCAAATGTGGCTTAGTATGCTGAATGTCCTAGGGGAATAACATAAGACAAAAACTCGGAGTTTAGATGGTGGAAGCTATCTACATTGAAAGAAAATAAGAAAAAAACTACAATAATACCTGCTCTTCTAACACAGAAAGCTATGCAATTTTTACACAACAAATAGGAGTGCACATCGTTTTTCAAATTAAAAAAATGCTTTGAAACTTGTATTCCTATCTTTGATGAGCAGTTCTAAACCTTGATAAGGTTCGACAACGCCCAAGCGGCTGTTCTCACAGTTGAACCCTTGTTTGGAAGCATCATTCTTGCAAGAGGTGGTAAGGCTCCTTGTGACAGCAGAATACTTCTCATCTCCTCTCCTTCACCAGCAACATTTCCCAGTGCCCACGCACACTGCTCAGCAACTGGCAAGGAACTCTTTTCTACACATCAAGAGCATTTTAACAGTCTAACTGTACACTTTCTGGAAAGGTCACATTAGAGATTAGAAATATTATTGTTGAAGTATAAATACTTAAGTTACACGCTCTCCAACCAAAAGCTTAAACTTTTGGAGTAAATGGTTGTTTAACATAGTATCATAACATAAAGTCTTGTGTTCGAACCTCCCATCACCCTAATTATTAAAAAGATTTACAAGTGATAAGCCCAAAATCTAGCCTGCACGTGAAGGGCGTGTTAAAGTATAAATACTTAAATTACACCCTCTCCAAAAGCTTAAACTTTGGGAGGAGATGGTTGTTTAACAATTATCTACAACATTTTGCATTGGTCTGATGAAAAGAAGGAATAAGGGAGCTAAATAAAAATTCAAAATGTAGTCAAGTTTATCTACTTTCTTTTCGATAAGGCAAAAATTTACTACAAAAGTAAATATCAACTCAACAAAGCCTTGTCCCGACTGTTTTGGCAACAATCACAAAAAGGTAGATATACATAGTATATTAGCATTCATTTGAATTATTAATCATATTAGTTATCACTTAAATGGTTCAACTGATCCAAAACACAAACATCGAACTATATTAATTTCTAGAGTTCTAGGAAGCATAGATATGGATACGAATATGGATATGTGATATAAGTACAATACGACAAAACTTAACAAGATACAAGTAGCATTGAGCTCTATCTATAATAAAATATATTTTATATTTTACTCTTATTGAACAACTTAAAAATTATAATTTTTAGTAATTCTTTAACAATAATAAACAAAATTAGTAATTTTTAACTTGCAAAATGTGTAATATTGTCTTATTATGAAATATTCATAAAGAAAACGTGACCAATTTAAGAAATTATAACCAACATTTAACTAGTTGGTTTTCTTAAAAGTATTTGTTTCTAAGGATATAGTATAACTAACTCATTTTTTTATACTCTTTTGACATGTAATAGTAGATAATACTTAAAAAAAACACTTTTGTCTTCAAAGTCAAATCGAATTAAAGTACCAGGCATTGTGCTCTATATCAATTCACAAGAGGAAAATTAAAAGGGTTGGCAGTATATGCTAAAATGCTCAGGTTGGAATAATGCCACTCCCAATGAAGAGATAATGAATTTTTGGTGATGGTCATGACACCAAAGTACCCAAACAACCAATGACTTCCTTAAATATAATAGCTGGTAAACAAGGATCATCAAATGTTGAAATATTTCATCAAGGATAGAATCTCAAAGACAATGATCTACAATTGTTTTGGAGAAAATATTCTTTTGCATGTAACATAACTTTATTCTGTTTAGTAATTTTCATTTTAATAATTTCATGAATAGTTGAGGGATAGACAATTAAATCAAATCAAGGAGAAAGATACTAAAAGCCACACCAACCTCCAAGATGAGCAATGAGCAATGGTAATGCAGGCAACAATGCTTTAGTTTCTTCTGGTTTTCCTGCTGCTATGTTTGTAAGGCACCAGGCAGCCTCAAGCAACTGCATTAGCCATAAAAAAAATAGAAATTATCAGAATGGCTTTCTCCAATGTGAAGAGAAAGTTTTCACACAGTGTTCCTTATTCAATTCACCAATCTCATGGTATGGCAAACTCACATTGCCACTAATGCATTCTATTTGCATAAACAATTGTCACACATTGATAGATAACCACAGAGCATGACTGTGCAATCAAAAGGAAGAGGAAAGCATACTTTTCTCTCCCCCTCTGGCCCCCAACCCAAAATCCCCTAACCTACCCTTTTCCTGTGGTTTCAAATGTAATTACTTACACTCCCAAGTTGTCTTCAAAAACTAGACTTGTATTCAGGTGAGAATTACTCAAGTATGGAAATGAAAAAATGCAAAATAAATAACAAATTATTTGGACCTGTTCATCTGGAGAGCCAAATGAAAGACACTGCATGAGGAGAGGAATTGCCCCAGCCTCAAGGGCAGCTTGAACCGGAGGAAATTCAGATCTAGACAACAAACGCCTTAATTCACGAAGAGCAGTCAGTCTTTTCTGCATTGCACCTTTCCCTCTAATACATATACAATAAAGATGTTGTTAGTGCTTTGTGATGAAAAAATAAGGGAACAACTGTCTGCAGTAAAATTAAGCATCAAGGATGCATAACCACATCTGCATTACTTCGTGATCCCAAAATGAAAGTACACATGCAATAGAAAACTTATGCACATACCTTAGAGATACTGCAAAACTCCCTCTAAACAACAAAAAAAAAAAGCCACATTCCAGAAACCCACTCCCAAGACTAACAAAAATCCACTCTAAAAGTCAGGAGAATCCAGTCCATTCCAGCAAGCATCTTCCATTATCAAAACACATCATGTGAACAATGCTGCTGAAACACTTCCTGAGACCCATGTGAAATCTGTTTCTATTATGAGTCCTTTGTGCATGTTTACTTTTTGCTTCTCAAATAAAATCCTATTCTGGTCTACATAGAATCCCTAACAATATTCCCGTATTGCATTTACCATTTCTACTTGAGCCTCCACCACCATTTTCAAAGTTTTCTTGCTTTAATACGTAGACATAGTAATAGCCAGACATCTTTGCTAGACCTCGCATCTACACATACTTTGACTTTAAAATCCAACAAGAACATCAAAGGCAAGGACATATGCACAAAATTGGACTCTGATGAATGAATAAAGAAACTAAGCATGCACAAACAAGAGCCTTACATCATTTAGCTAACAAGCTGACAACTGGAGAAACTATTAGCACGTGCACACACACACACACACACATGCTAAGCAGAAACTAATGAGGGATAGCCACTTTTCCCAAGACACCAAAAAACAGTCTAACTCCTTGTTGGAATTGAGCTAAAACTCATCCCTCATATTATACAAGAAGACTAGGATGAGTTGACATACTGATAGCCAACAGCAAGCTTTAATGTTTCCACAGCTGAAGAAGCCTGAGCCTCCAAAATTGATTGTTCTTCATCAGTTATCATATCACTGTCAAATGTGGAATCTGTATCATCACTAATTCCCACTATGCACAGGCGTTTTGTTCTTATCAGTGCTTCTCTTCTTTCTTTTCCCACTGTAACTGCATGCTTCCGTCTCCGATGTGCCGCAATATTCCCAACTGAAGAGATCAGCTATGCATTTAGCAGTTAAAATGCAACCAGAACAGAACAATTAAAAATGAAAAATACAAACAGACCAACACTATTTGTGTGTATGTGAATCAGTGAATGTGTCTGTATGTAAGTTTGTGTTTGCATATGTCCATGAGAGACAGAGAGTTACAAAACAACAAAGAATACAAGAAGCTTTCCACTTAATAAACTCTACACATTTACTCAGGCAAGAATGCATGACCTGTTGGACATATTATTTGGTGCAGTTAGAACTTTTTTTTCCACAAACCTTATACCCTCGGTTTACTCAGGAATTCTTGTGGAAGATGCCATGTCTTGTTAGTGTATATAAGCATAATACATTCTATTTACTCGGACAAGAAAGCATGACGTGATTTTGATACTCCCTAGTCTCTGTTAATATTACAGTTTTTTTCATGAATATTATACTCTCGACATTGCCTTATGATATTGTTACAAATTATAGTCAATTTGGTTCCTTGGGAAAAATAACGATAAGAAACCAAAGTTATGAATCTTTGACTCCAGCATCTCATTAGCAAGGACCTCAACAAAAATACAAAATAAAATAATGAAAAGAAGATTATCACAAAACGATTGAACATTATACTTTTGTTTAAGATTTCCCTGGCAACCAAACAAAGAGTTTAAATTACATCAAGCCAAAACTTAAAACAAAAACTACAGAATAGTAAAGCTAGTTGTCTCATAGAGTTATGATTAACCATCTTAATTGTAAGGAATTCTGGGTGCCCATGCTTTGAACTGGGATTGAACACCACATTAGTTCAGGTTTTAATTAATAAACTACTTCTCCAATTCCAATTCCAGGACATGAATTCTAAGTTTCCTGGCACGTTGTCAAAGTAATTCGAACAAATCACCATTACTTACAATGACTCAGTAACTGGACAGTAACAAGCTCCAATTACAGAGTAATAAAAATATTTATGAAATGGACATCAAAACCTCACCCCCCAAAAAAAAACTATAAACCACATACTAATCTCTGCATACATGGAATCCTTTTATCAAAGAAAGTGGACATAAAGATCTGAGAGAAAGACGTAGAACAATACAAAGTGAAAACTTTTCCTACTAAAAAAACCATCCCAAGATGGCTAGAATCCTGAGTGGCAAGGATTTTTGAAGAACTCACGAATTCAAATCCTAATAGAATAATACCAAGAGACTAGATGTGACTAGTTTAATCTCCAACAAAAAACCTCAAATACACAAACACGCATGCATTTATGTATTGAAAACATTAAAAAAAAACAGACAGAGAACTCACCTGAGGACTTGATTGGGTCTCTGGTGTGAGAAACAAGGTTTTCATCCGCCATTGTTGACTACCAAATAGAGCTATCACTACTCAGTAGGGTTTTGGCAAAAAAACTGAAATGAATTTTGGATAGAGAGATTGAAACAATAGCGAGACAAACAGACATGAGAGAAGAGATTGGTCAGAGTATTTTCGAGAGTACGAAAACTGGAAAACGATAATTACTCTCCCGCGTAAACCCCCAAAATACACTTTGAGAGTCGAGAGGGGAAATTTGTTTTCCCAGTTAAACAGACTGTAACATCCCCAGTCCTGTTTGGTTGCTTGAATATGATATCCCGAAGCTCGAATATGACATCTCTAACCAAGGATAAAATATTGTGGGTAACAGTTGCATTATATCAACGTTGTCACGTAGTATAATCATTTAATAATAACTTAAAAATCAAGAAAAATGAATCTCACGCTTTCAAATAACCATTATTCCAAAAATGATAGTAACCGTTACATATTTAAAAAGTAGGATTCACTTTCTCATTTTTTTGTTTATTATTAGACAGTTATATTACATAGAAACGTTATTGTGGTGTTCAATTATAATTCAACAATTAAGTAAAATAGATTATACTCCTTCAAATAACTACTCTTCTATAGAAGATAGTAATCATCATCTATATATATACTACTTTAAAAAATCAGCATCTTTGAAAAATATTTTTTTTCCACTTTTACCCTTTGATACTACAAATATCTCATCCTTATCCTTAAGAGTTAATGTTACACTAAACCTAATCATAATTACTTCTCATTAGTTCTCAATTGTTACCTTCTCTGCCTCTGTCGCTACTCTCTCTCTCTCTCTCCCTACCTATTTCCTCTGTTAAAGTTGATGTCTCTCCCCTCCGAAATTACAAACAGCTCAACAACAAACTGTCATACCTCTCTCTTCACCTCCCCCTTTCCGTCTCTCTTTTCCCCTTTCTCTCTCCCTCTCTCTCTCTCTCTCTTTCTCCCCTGTCTATTCACAGAACCACCAAGAGCACACCATCATGGCCCCTCCTTCACCGTCACCCTCTCCGTCTCTCTTTCCCCATTTTTTTAATACGGGTATTCAATTACAGAAATCAATTACCAATTGCCATTAGAGATTTCAGTTAGGAATCCATAAGACTGCACAACTTCTAACCCTCCAAAATGATATTTACCATCCCTTAATTTTATCCAAAAAATCCTTTGAAATCCTATTTACCATAGCCATTCTTTGTCAGACGCCGGATGGTACTGTACTCCATCAGGTAATGAGTTCTTAGTCATTAAGCCAACCGTATATTTGGATTCCCTGGGTCACCATAACCACGGCCACCGTAGGCATTTCAATCCTTGCCCATGATTTCTATCTCTACGAATCACCAATCAGGTGTGTATCATCCCCTTTTATTGCATCATTTCAGATTCAATTTCATGTCGTGGTTAATTCGAGTGACAATCTTAAGTATTTTAGCTAATTATTGATTTGGACAACTTAACTATTATACCCACTTCAACACTATGCTTAATTTCTTTGTTGGTTCATGAAGGACTCAGTAAGCATGTGGTCTCATCCAAGAAGGCTCAGGGTAATTGATAATTGCTTGACAATATTTTTTTTTGTTGTAATTGTAAATTGAATGTTGTAAATAATGGTAAAGACTGAATCACATAGTTGACCCCAAATGTTGGGACATAAGACTTGGTTTGGTAATTGGAAAAGATTTTGGTAATTCAGTTATGAAATCTAAACTCACTTTTTCTAACTGATTTGTAAATAAAGGTGGAGGCGTGGAGAGAAGCATAACCTTCACCCAAAACACCTGAGGAAGCTTCCAAGTTTGTTATTCAGACCTTAAAGAGACATCAAAAGGCAGATGCTGAGGTAAATACTAAAAACCTACTGTTGAGATTCTTCTGAAACACTTAGAACAACAAAGTAAATAGATGTGGGGTTTAAGTGTCTCTGGTTTCTTTGGTTTATAGGGTTTATTGGCTTTATTTAGTCTCGTTCTTCCACATAATCTGGTTAAACTTGTTGATGGGTTTGCCCCATCGCATCTCAATTGTTTGAACTGCAGACACTTCCAGTAAGATCAATATTATCAGAATTATTTGAAAATTGGATTCCTCTTTCACAAAGAGGGTTTAGCTCGATGAAATATGATTTGTATTATTAGGTGGATGCAAAAGTTGTAGCAAATGGAGATACCATCACAGTATATGTTAGTACCACAGAACCCTGGGAGTCATCAAGCGTTCCTAGAGACGTACAAGTCTTAGCCATTCAGAGATCAAAATCCTTAATAAAATTACTAATGTTAATAGTACCCTTTTTAAGTCATAATAATAACACTTAATATTATTTGTTACGGTATTAGTTATGTGGACTGTTGGTATGTTAGACTATATGTCAAACTCAATCGTCTATGGATGCCAAGCATTGAGAATATGAAAGGATGGAACACTATGTTGGTAACTGTCTGATATAAAAGCACACGATGACATTCATGAAGAGTTATTGCTCACATATTTTTTCCAGTCTGAGTTGTTCCTTCTCTTCGATCTGACCGCATTTTGACAACAAAGATAAACTAAATATGGTCAGCAACGGTGCGCCTGAGCAGTGAGTAGGTTTCTCACTCTTATTTTGTAATTAGCTTTACCTTTTCTTTGTTGGTTGTTTATCCTAATTTGTGCATATGTATTATGGGTTTTAAATTCTTAATTTTGCACACAATATGTTAGACATAGAGCGTAGGGCCCTTATTGTGCTTGATAATATTGTTGACCAAGATTTAGAGCCACTTATTGTTTCCAACCAGGTAAATTTATGATCCTCTTACCTTAATGTCTATATTAAAAAATTGACCAAAGTATCGTTGATTTGTACATTTATTAGTTGGAAGAAGAATTTACAAAAAATTAATGCTATGTTGCTGGAGGCAATATATCTCTTCTTTTCCATGTAAACAGTATCATGAAATGGTGGATAATGTGAAATGAGAGACTGATGATGTTGCCTATGGATTTATTTGTGTTATAATCCATTGAAGTTGTCTAAGGCTCTAAGCAAAGGAAATTTAAACAACCTCAATTTGATCAATATAATTTGTATACTTGAATTCAGATTTTTTTTAACAGTAAATTTGAATTTCATTCAACTAGGAAAATGATGATTACAATCAAAATAGATGAAAGCCTCAAGCTTGAGTGGGGGACAACTAACCCATTCAAAGAAAGATAGTTGGTCATAACAGATGCTGCTACCTAATGAGCTGCCCTATGTTGGACTCGTGGCTTGTGTAAAAAACTTAAGTTAAGAGATTTTGCAGAATGCATGATGTCTTCCAAGAAGGCGTGGATTTTCCATGGTGGAACTCCCTCTGTTGAGTTGAGTTTGATAACGTTAATATTATCACACTTAATTGTAGCTTGTTGTAGAAGAAGGGTTTGTGCCAGCAAGCCTGCTTGCCATACTGCTGCTGCTTCAGAATACAAGTTTGATACGTTAGGTATGCTTTTGGCTATGCCATTCACAACCATTCCATTTGAGTCCCTTACAATAATACACACTGTAGCTCTATCTCCCTTGAAAGCACCATCACAACTAATACAAACACCAAGTCTCCTTTGGGGAATCTGGGTTCCCACATGCCTTGATGCAAAAGGAATTTCTATCTGAAATTTATTGTCAAGAGATATTATATCATGCCATAGATTTTGTGCTCGCATAAATGTGGCCAGAGCATTTGGATCTTCTTGATTGAATACCTTCTGATTTTGAGCCTTCCAAATAGTCCATCCAATTGTAGCGATTTTTCCCAAATTTCCTTTGGAGATAAATCATCAATTGAATCTAGCAGAGAGGATTCTTCATACACAAAGTATACATTGGGGACAACACATATTTCCTCTTAAAAAAGTTTTCCTTGGTGGCTAAAGCATTATTACATGCCTTCCACCAGAAGTGTTTAACCATAGGGAAAGTCTTCATATGCCAGATCGCATGCCATAGTTTTGGATGAGGTATATACAAAGAGCTTGCTTCTAATGGGGGTTGCTGACTTTGGCTAAGTGCCATTGAATAACCTGATATGACAGTATACACCCCTTTCGAATTTATCATCCATATTCTCCTATCTCACCCTACTGTCTTTGGTAAAGGAATAGCCAAAATTGCTTTCCTTTCTTCCTCAGAGAATAGATTCTTGATCATACCTGGCTTCCATTCCTTTGTAACTTGATTACTAATTTGATTTATTGATGAAACCTCACAGACATATCCCTTATATATGAATTAGTAGTGTTGTGTCAAATGTTTTCGGACTCAATCCATAGAAGTGGATAAAAACTCTGATACTTTTTAATTTTCATATTTTGTCTCTCTTCATAGTTCAAGGATATATCATTATGACCTTGAATCCCTATTGTTAAATAATAGTTAAGAAAAAGCTAGCAATTTAGATCAAAGAAGTTGCAAAAAACAAGGAATTGGGTGAATGGAGGTCATTCTTTATTTATAGCCAGCTGGTAAGTATAACTCTTGTTCCCTACTGCTTTAACTTTCCCAGTAAATGTTTATAGCAAGGACTCTCAAAATTGATGTCAGATTGTGACATTCTTTGTTTCTCTGTACAAAAAAGGCTTGCACATATGAAATGCACACTTCATTACAAGTTCTTTAGTTTGGGAATACTTGTGTTAGCTTAATTTTTATACTTAAATAATGAATAATTTCTAAAATGGAATGAGTGTAGCATCTTTTTTTGTTGGGGTTGGGAGTACTTCATGTTAGAGAGTTTTATTTGCTGCTTAAACACTTGTGGCACCCCTATTCCATACTATATGAATTATGACGTAGTCAAGCCATGGGAGAGTGTTTAACTTGTTTAACAATTACTTGAGGAGTGCTTTGCCTAAACAAATTAATTTGACAATTGCGTGGAACAATCAAATATTTTTCCATTCGGATCTTAAGTGAACAAATTGCTTTGTTTTGTTTTTGCTTTATGTGAAACAACTCTTCCAATATTGCTTTGTTTTTGCTCTTATAGAGGTCCATGATTCATTATTCTAAATAATTTCACAGAAAATAGTGAAGTAGCTATAACATTATATTAATGAAACATGTGATTGGGCTTAGGGTTGCATATGACATGGGCAAAAATCTTTACGTTCCTTTAGTTTTGCTTGAATCACTTGTGTTTCTCAATCTAAATAATATAATTGGATCTACTTTGACAATGCTTTTATTATTTTAGGTCTACTTTTGAGAGATACTTTTATTATTGTTTTTACACGTGGATAGTTGGATTATTTTGGATAACTCAATCTTTGGTTTCCCTTGAGACTATAGAAGTAAGTTTTTTATTTCCTTCAAAACCATTGGAATTAGAAAATATTTCTTTTTTTAAAAAAAAAAATCAATTTTTTTGAGTTCCTTAAAAATATGCTAAAAAAATGGTCTTTATCGGGAAGAACCCCAAGACAGTCAAGCTCATTTTTCTGGATTAGTGGGTAGTCCTTGGTGGTTTCTAATTAATGGCACAAGGTTTGCACTTCAGTAATGCATTAGTTACCCATTAACCTGCAAAAGTTCTCTCCCAATTTTCATATTCTTAGTGAATTTATGTTTGGCTTTGTATTAGTTGCACTTTTCATTTGGGTCATTTATATATTTGTAGCCATTAGCTTATCTAATATTTGATGCTGTGGGAAATTGTTTACTTTCACCCGATAGTTCAAAACTTTAGCCTATATACTTGACTTCTAATCAATGATATATGTAAAAATTTAAAATGGTTTCAGTTTCATTGAAACAAATAAAACGAAGAAATATGAGCTTTATTTTAATGTTCCAACCATCATTAGAAAGACGAGAACATCGTTTATCAATGTCGTTTAGAGTCACTAATGATTTCTTGTTATAGCTAAACTGAATACTACTTTTTATACGAGTATTATAAGGACTACCTGTGGGGGTGACTATGCTTGAGAAATGAAAAATAGATTGCTAGGTTTCATGAGCCAACGATGGAACTATTAACTTTTTATTTGTTGGGCAATTCTGAATCTTTTTAAGAGGTTGAAATTAGATCTTTTGCTAATAATTTCAATCTTATAGGTAAGGAAGTTTAATAAAAATTGGCAAGTAAGTTTGAAATAATTTAAGTTATCAAAGTAGAGATATCGATTTGACTTTATCTTCAAGATTGCTAAATTTGACTAATGAGAACATGTATCTTAACTATGTTTCTTGGCTACCTTAGTGTATCATAATCCAAGTCCTTGGAATAGTTGGCCCTTTTTTACATTGATCACGATGGGTCAAGACAGTAGGTTGAAGTCTTAGAGGAAATTCTCACTTTTTCAACGGAGTATACTGCATTAAAGGCTTCCTCGGTACTGTTAGAAAATGGTGTTCCAAAATAGTAAAATCACCTATTGATATTTCTGATATTATGTAACTTAAAGTAAAACTAAACAGTAACAGTGATATGCAAAACAATTACACAGACGAAAGAGTTACATAAAAGAGTTACAGTGAAGAGTAACAACAAAGAGTAACAGTGACAAGCTTTCCACGAAAGAGTTACAGCATACAGTTACACATAAGTACTGTCTAAATAAAATAAACATTGACCCATTTGCAGACCAGAAATTGTGAAAGAACTTCACTTAGATCAAGGCTAGTGTTTAACACTATGTCCTTAAGACAAATTTCGCCCCCCACACACGGTGCTTATGGAATCACGAGCGTCTGCCTCCTAGGATACAATGATCTTTACACGGGCAGAAGTAGCACTCCAATCTCCCCGTCCAGCGAACCAAGATGTGTTGTGTACTCTCTAAATGCTGACTGACTTAATGCCAAATGTAATGCACAAAATATCTGCCTTAATGCCTGACCGAATTTCTTGTGTGTAGAATAATGGTTAATGAATGTCTGGGTATTTTTATTTAAAGACGTTGATGACTTTTCGGACAGTCACCATAAATAAAAAGACACACCCAGAAACAAAATGCAACAGCCAGTGGACACCATTGAATTAACTGTTCTTGTAACAGACACAACCTTTCAGTTTGGAAGGAAGCAAAACCGTTTAATTAATTCATTTATTTAAATGAATTTTTCTCCAAAAATATAGACAAGTCCACACCCACACCCACACCCACACCCGAGCCCGGCCCGGCCGGGTCGGGTTGTGGATAAACGGGCGGCGCGCGCGTTTGTGGTCAAACCAACGACATGTAGGCGCTCGCTCCGCTCACAAAACTGTGATACCCCTTGGTGCCCAACCCATAGAACAAACTTGGACTATATATGCCCATGTTGAGCTTCTTCCTTAACCAATGTGGGATTGGTGTCACATCCCATATTGCACTTCCTTTATTTTCACCTTTTCAAGAGGGTCACTTTGGAGCCTATTTTCTCATTCATTTCTTATTCGATTTGAGCAAGTAAATATACTACATTATACTCCTCACGGAGTAGAATATGAATCCACGAAAATTTATTCGAAATAACAATTGGGTTCTACTTAATTTTGGCTCAAAGTCGACCAAAAATCTGTTTTGGTCCAACAGGTACATGTGTCCATGAATCCATGCTATTTCTCATTGAAGCATTTGAAGGTATATATGTTGAAAAAATTTGGATAGAAGACATGCATACATACAATCCTATTTCTCATTCTACTATTTTTAATTCTTACACAATACTAGAGTATATGGAAAGTGCTAGCAGATGTTTGTCTCCTAGGATCAAGAGGGCGAAGGAACGTTGTCAATGTTGTTTTGATGAAAGCTTCGATTCTTGCATCACAAAGCTTTATTTATATATGCCATGTAAGACTCACATTGTTAATTGTGCAAAGGGACTAATTTAGTTTTTCAATCAAGGTATACGATCGCCTTTTGTGAAAACCTCAAGTTATGTTAGCTATTAGGGGAATGATTTCAATTATGTGTCTTATTTTGCCAATATTAGTTTGTCGTATTTACTTTTCGATCTGTAAATGTTAATCTGATTTCTCTTTGTAGTATAAAATTTTCATCCCTTAAAAGGCTGAAGAGAAATTTTTATGAGATTGTCATGTGTTATGTTTGTTAGTTATCTCCATTTTTAAAATTACAAGGGAAATTATTTTCTTGATATCTTAGCAAATGATTGATCAAGATAACAAAAATAAATTTTCAATAGACTACACCAAAACAATAATTTAAAATAATTCACGTGCAACACACGTGTGCAACAACTAATGTATTTAAAAAGTGGAGTTCACGTTCTTACATGTTTGTTTATTATTGGACTGTTATATCACATAGCAACATTGATATGGTGTAACTGTTATATCCAATATTTACTTCTAATCATAAGATGAGTTTTTGCCACGATAATAAGGAAAAATAAATATTGGGTGTAACAGTTAAACCACGTCAATATTGTCGGGTGATTTAATCGTTCAATGTTAAATAAATAAGTGGACAAGATGTTTCCATTTTTTTCTGTAGGGGGTTGTTATTGTTTTACATGAAGTGGTAATATTTGAATCAGTTGAGTTCAATTTTCTTATTTGGTGAATTATCATTAAACATTTACAACACGTAATAATGTTGATGTAATGTAACCATTACACCTAATATTTACTCCAGTAGAGTGACGTTTGGTGTAATTTTTTTAAATAAAAATTCATATTAATGATGAACTTTACACCATATACTTCTATCACAAACAAAATATTTGGTGAACAAGCAGCTTAGAAATGCTTATTGATGATGCACAAAATCATATTTGTGCGAGATCAACAGTCACTAGAGTGATTAATGAGCAATCAATGGCAATTAGTGGCAAAACAGTAAATATAGGTCAACACAGGAGATTTATAGTGGTTCGGTCCGGGTGACCTACGTCCACTCTTCGAACGGCGACGGTGGCCTTAGGCGTTTTATTGATCAACGGAGGTACTCCGAGGAGTTTACAATGAGTCTAGAGAGAGAAAGAGTATAGAGAGCTTGCTGAGTGCAACTAGTCTCGTGTGTGTGTCTCCAGAGTCATTCTCTTGCCCTTTATACAGTGAGAGCTTACATTATATAGGCTCACCAAGGCGGTGAGGCGGTGACGTGAGGGAGAAGGGTCCCGCTAATTTGGTAAGTACAAACATGGTAGGAGTGAGCCTCTTTGGCAAGCAGAGTTATGGTAGGAGTAGACTTCTTTGGAAGGTAGAGTTAAGGTAAGAGATCTCCGTATCCCGAGTCTTCCTCCACGTGCTCCTATTTGCTCGGATGACACTCTGGTGCGGAGTGTGCTCATGCTTAGCCTTGAACTTGAGTCTCGAACTCGGTCTTGCTTCGGAGTGGGTTTGGACTTGTGTTGTGTTTGATGTTGCATCAAGGCATGAAGAGGAGTCAAGAGGAGAGGTCAATGGAGCATGACCACTCCGGAGGAGGCATGGGCGGCACCCTTGGTGCCTTGGGGTGCCTTGTCCCTTCCTTTGGTGTTCGGCCTTGAGTTGGTGCGGCTTGGTGCTCGTCTTGGTCTTGAGGTCGGACGTCGAGCTCGGCTTGGTGCTCGTCTTGGTCTTGAGGTCGGACGTCGAGCTCGTATTTGAATCAGACTTAGATTCGCACTGGAGTCAAACAGCGAAGGAGGAGAGGTCGTAGGAGAGGACGAAGGAGAGGCCGAGCGCGGAGCTGGGCGCCCTGAGGGGCCTGGGCGGCGCCCTAAGGGCCTTGGGCGGTGCCCTTGGTCCCCTGGGCGGCGCCCCAGGGGCTTCGGGCGACGCCTCTCGCTGCCTCCTGCGGTCTTGGTCCTTCCTCCGTTTTCCTTGACGATTGTCACTCGGTTGGCCCAACTACATGGGTCTTTTGGGCTCTTCTATGGGCTTCTTCGACTCCGTTTGGATTGGGCCTTAGCTTAGTAAAATCCGGACTCATCACTTATGAATTACAAAGTGTGTGTTCTCTATCAAACAATGTTACGGAGACTTAATTTAACATAGTTCATTAGATTAGTTGTGAGTTTCTAATGATATCCTATTTAGCGAATCGAGTCTTACTTATCATAACTCAATCTCGAATAGCACGACTTCAAAGATTGACAATGGAATGATCAGCATATAATGTCAGTGCCATGTAGTACAACTTGGGCATAAACAACTTCCGAGCTGACTTCCAAACCTCTAAACAAGCTCCTCCATTAGAGAAAGTCGTACAGATCCATTAGCACCATCCCAACAGATCGTACAATGACTTCAAGAGCTCAACTCTCTTGGGCAATGTCATCTTGCGTCTACAAGGCCATGTCACCTCACATTTAGGAAATGTTCTTTTAATACTCCCAATATTCTCTCCACAAAATCCAAAAGAATTTGGGGACTATGTGATGATAACATTGGGACCATCCTACGTAAGGGTATATATACACCAAGGCCTTCTCCCATGTAAAAACATAAAAGTCTATCTTCTTCTTCAAGTAATAGACAATCTCCCAAGGAGTAAAAATCTTCATTAGAGTGAAATAGTCAAGCTATTCAGCTAATGAACCATTATAACTTATGTGTCCTTTCTGTTATCTTATACTGACTTTTGTACTTAAATCATCGCACACAAGTCTTACGCTCTTCAACTAAAGTAATTCTATCTCACGCTTTGAGTTGATACATTATCAGTTTCAATGTTATATAGAGTCCATCTTTAATTCAATGGCTGCATTGAATTTACCTTTCTAGTTTATGTTCTAGAATTTGGCCTAAATAATATTTTTCTTATCTTTATTGACAATGTTTGGTTGTGATATCTCAAAATTATAAAATAACACATATTTCATCATATTACCAAAACCATTTTCAATAAAAAAATATGCAATTGCCAAAAAGAACACAATTAAATTGCAATATTAATTTATTCCAAACTCATCACATTTTTTCAAAATTCTCACTCACACCACATCATTTCAACTCAATCTTTAATTCACTTCACGACCCAAAAACTCCCAATATGACTGCATTACTCATATGTTGGTGTAGCAATAAGATATTTTGGTGCTACTCACTTAGAGAAAGCTAATTAATTGTCTTCAAAAACAAACTTTTGCGGTTTTTTTCAATATTTTTTAGTCTATTTAATATATTCTTAAGGGAAATTATAACGGAATCACTAATTGAAAGTGACAATTTTTTTAATACCTCAAATAATATGAATTTTGTTACATGACTTAGTTAATTAATAAGGAAACTATAGAAAAATAAATAATTTTTAAAATTTTTAAAATCATATTACTTTAGTTGGTTATCTAGTTTCACTTTTGGACTTGAATTATTGTGATAATC
The DNA here is from genome assembly GCA_023539305.1 of Ilex asprella. NCBI lineage: Eukaryota > Viridiplantae > Streptophyta > Magnoliopsida > Aquifoliales > Aquifoliaceae > Ilex > Ilex asprella. The sequence continues at coordinate 16,543,054 of CM042200.1, read as the reverse complement.
ATGATTGTGTGTGTTGAGTGATGTGAATTGTAACATAGAGTAAGATATTTCTTGAGCTCAAATTTAGTGGTGTTACCATCGATAGTGTTTGGATTAATGTTCTGTTTGGTTTGAAGGAAAGTTGAGTAGATGAAAAATAAAAAATTGGGTGAATGAAAATATTTTTCACTGTTTGGTATCAAAAGAAAGTATAAAAAAAAGAAAAAATGTAGGGAAAGCATATTTCCCTTCGGCCCACATTTTTTTTTCTCCTAAAAAATGGGCGGAAAGTGAGAAGAAAAATTGGGACAATATACTTTTTAAGATAACTTTACTTGTTTACTTTTTAATATATTATAATATACATACACACCAATATATAATTCACTATTTAAGGGTAGGAGTGTAAATTGGGCATGCATGTTTTTCCTTTCCTTTCATTTTTCATTAAATACAAAACAATGAAAAATATATCACTCGTATTTTTCATCCCTAGTATCAAACAAAAAAAAGAAAAAATATTTTTTTTTCTTTTAGGGATGGAAAATTTATTCCTTTCATTTTTTCTTTCTTCATTCTTTTCATCCTTCGTATCAAACGGACCATAAAGGAATTCGATATCTATTAAGATTCAAATAGAAGATTCAATTTTTTAGGTTGAACTTAATATTGATCCCTAAACTTTCAAACTCATCTAAGTTGCACCCTAACATTTAGTCAATTAATTATTTTCATAAGAGGCAAGAAAATATTTTTTTTAAAAATACAAATTATTGATTACTTAAAAAGGTAGACCAATAATATTAGTTTCAATCCCTAAACCAATTCTTTCCCTCATTTGTTCACCCAAAAGGAAAGAAAAAAGTGGGAGGCAAGAAGAGAATCTTTCTCCCTCTCATTTTCCCCTCTTTGCCATTTTTCACCTTTAACCAGACAATAGACAATAATTTCCTTTGGGTAAATACAATAACTAGTCCATGAGCTTTATGTTTGATTTTAATTTAGTTCATAAACTTTCAATTAACCTAATTTAATGTTTTAACTATCAATTTCGTCTCAATTAAGTATTTTTTTTTTATTTTTATCATTAGATTAATCAAAGACTAGCCTAATCTGATTCATTTCAGTGTTGATCTAATGATAAAAATGAATGAAAAGACGTAATTGTGATAAAATTAATAATTAAAAGACTAAATATAAAATTTATGAACCAATAATAATATTTATCCTAATTATCATCTTTTTCCGTCACTCCTTCATTCATTCCTTCCTTTCTTCTATCCTTCCATCCATTCTACTTCCGTCTAACTAAACAGCCCGTGAGAGGTGTAAACGGGCGGAGCAAACCAGGACCCATAATTGAGAATCTGGTACTATCCATGGACAGACAGGTCCCAAGTGCCGACATGACTACACGCGTTTCACACTTAATGGATCACCTTCCTCACCCTTTCCCGTCTTTTTTAAGCGCTTCAATGGTTTCCCAGAAGCCAGAAGCCAACAAGGCAACAATTTTCTGAATCCTCCAAAATATAAGGTCTTGCATTTCCTTAAATCTCTGAAGATCTTGTTTCAACTCCGATTCACTCCCTCTCTATCCACTGATTTTTTTTTCTTCATCAACCAGATAAAAAGTCCCAATTTCAACCCCCAATTCTTGATCCGAATTCATTAACCAACAAATCTCTCTCTCTCTCTCTACAGACATATATCTTTTCTCTGTAAACACCATGTTAAACTCTCCTCTGAAAGCTGTGACTCTGACCTACGTCTGCTACCAGAAGGGTGACCAATTAGGCCATTTCTTGGCATGGGTTTCATTAGTCCCCGTATTCATCAGTCTTGGAGGGTTTGTCTCTCACTTCATTTTTCGCCGAGAGCTCCAAGGGATGTGCTTAGCTCTCGGCCTCCTCATTTCCCAATTCATCAACGAATTCATCAAAACCTCGGTCGAACAAGCACGCCCAGAAACTTGTGTACTTCTTGAAATGTGCGATTCACACGGGTGGCCCTCCAGCCATTCTCAATACATGTTCTTTTTCGCCATATATATCACCCTTGTGACCTACAAGAAATATGGGAAAATCTTTAGAAAGCAAATGTGGATCGTGGGTCTTGTGATTTGGCCTTTGGCAATCCTGACTCTGTACTCTAGGGTTTATTTAGGGTACCACAGTCTTGCACAAGTCTTTGCTGGGGCTTCCATTGGGGTTTTTCTTGGGGCTGGGTGGTTTTGGTTGGTCAATTCTTTGCTCAGGTGCTATTTTCCGGCAATCGAAGAGAGCGCATTTGGGAGGTGGTTTTACGTTAAGGATACTTCACACATACCGAACGTGTTGAAATTTGAGTATGAGAATGCGAGAGCTGCGAGGAAACATGCGTCTTACAAGCGCTCTGATTGATGGAAAGATCAATTGGGTAAGTGGGTTTTCAATATTTTCCCTTTTTGAATAATGAATGTATTTGTAGTTTGTGGCTGGTTGATGACATGTGGTGATAGGATTTGTGGTGATGTTCCTCCTTGATTCTACTCTGGTAACTTGGGCATAGATGATAGAAGTAACTGGTTGTGTTAGTTAGATTGGGTGATGTGCATGTGGAATCTTAGAGCAACTCTTATTTAAAATAGTTATTTAAAATATATTTAAATATTAAATTATTTACTTTAGTTAAATATTTTTTCAATTTCACCCCAAATACGACATCTATTTTAACTAACCACTTCAACTAATTTTAACTAACTCTCAATAATAAAATTAAAAAAATAACAATTCAATTATACATTGTATAAATTTGATCAATTGTGTACTACACGAGTAAATATCATAAAAGATGAAGTACAAGGGTAAATATCATAAAAGAAGAAGCAGGTGCCCCACAAATAAACACCTTTACATGAATGAAGACGATTTTGGCGTAAACACCACCTGCCACCGCCTCAGGAGCCACAAAAATAGAACCCACCTCTGTGGAGTGAAGACGATTTTGGAGAGATGAAGACGATGGAGCTTTGGAGACGATGAACCCACCTTTGCGATGATGAAGACGAAGAATCTCGGTGGGTTTTTGGTCTGATTGTTGGTGCAGTTGCAGTGGGGTTTTCATAACGGTTTCAATGGAGTTTTTAGAGGGATTTTCAGTGGGAGCACAGAGAAAGAGCGAGAGAGATGGGAGCCAAGAGAGAGAGAGAGAGATGGGAGCCAAGAGAGAGAGAGAGAGAGATAGATGGGAGCAGTGGAATGAGAAAAATGGCACAAAAAGAAAATACCTGACTGGGTTGCCTCGTCGAGAATAGCCAATGGAATGAGAGTTATGTAAAATAACTAGTGGAATACCTAGTTTTTTGGAGACAATTTTTTGGGAGAGACTAGCTTTTTTTTTTTGGTCAAGGGAAATTCATATATTTACAAAACTTAAAACAAGACAAAACCAAACAAAAAGAAAAACAAAGAAAACAGCAAAATAACTAAAGGGCAAAAGACTCATCCTATCACTGTCCTCATCTCTGATGATAGACATCTTTGGAGAACAGCTGGAGGTTTGGTAACCCACCCAGTCGGCAAAAGGCCTCGTTTCTTCAGATTCGCAATAGTGTGAGCAACTCCGTTAGCCAACCTCTTCAACGATCTAAAGAGAATCCTGGGAATACAGCTTGTATAGCCCCAAATGTCCTATTGTATAGTCTCGATCTCACGGATAATTGCATCTGGCCCTTCATTGATGGCTTCAATAAGGATCTTTGAGTCGGATTCCACCACCACTGCTTGGTATCCTTCCATAGCCGCTATTCTGCACGCTGTTCTTACTGCTTCAGCTTCCACTACAAGTGGTGAACCAGCCCATATATCATCAGCCTCCCCATGTATTAGGCTTCCCTCGGTATCCCTTACAGCTAAGCTATATTCTCCTTTTCTCAACTCTTCCCTGAACGCTCCATCACAGTTAATCTTCTTCCACTCATAAGGAAGTGGCTGCCAAACTGTTTCTGACGAGTCTTTGGCTGTGGTTGCCTCTGATTTGCCCCTCAAAACTAGGAGCTCAGTTTTGGCTTCCAAAGCCTGATTTATCACTCTTTGTGGCCATGGTTGCTGGTGGTTGTATACCCAGTCATTTCTAGCCTTCCATATAAACCAACATAGATAGGCCATAATGGATTGATTCTCCTTTGCTCTCAGATCCCTTTTTCTGGAAAGTTGCAAATGGGTTGTAAGCCAACCCTCAATTATGCAGATCTTACTTCTGTCAATTGTTACTTTTAGAAGTAAGGAAAGCCAGACTTTCGTGGCCCAAGGACATAAAATCACCATGTGCTCCAATGTTTCTTCTTCTTTGCCACAAATTGGGCATATGGGATTGTTCACCAATTTCCTTTTCCATAAAATCCACTTTGTTGCCACCGCTCCATTTGCTAATTTCCATAGAAAAGTTTTGACCTTTGGGAGAGCTTGAGCATTCCATATTAGTTTCAATAGTACTTTTGGGACTTGATAGGATGATGATGCTAGTGTGGTCCTCTAGGCATTTGTTTCATTCCGGACTTGAGCATGATAACTACTCTTGACCGAATAAAGCCCATTCTTAGTATGAGACCATCTCAATGTATCTTGCTGGATTGTGTGGCTGAGAGGAATGGCAAGAACGACAGAGGCAATCTCAAGTATGAAAGATACAGAAACCAAAAGTGAACTCCACAACCTTGAGTTCTGATGAATCAGCTCCTGTACCTTTGTGACACTACTATTGTAGGTATTATGTATGTTTTTGTGGCCAGGCACCCAACTATCATTCCATATATCAACCTTGCTTCCATCACCTATTTGCCAAAAACATCCAGATTTCAAGAGATCTCCACATTCTATAATCCCTTTCCATATCCAAGAGTCCGTAGTTTTGGTCCTTGCCTGCCAGAAATCATGACCTACATGATATTTTGCTTTCAGAAACTGTGCCCATAAGGAAGACTGTACTTGTGTTAACCTCCATGCTTGTTTTGCTAGCATTGCCCTATTAAAGCACTCAAGATCCTTGAATCCCATGCCCTCATCCATCTTTTCCTTTGTCATTTGGCTCCAATTTTTCCAATGAATTCCCCTTTGCCCCGAAGATTTGCTCCACCAAAACCTTTTGATGCTGGATGTTATCTCTTTACAGAAAGACAAAGAGAACTTGAAAATTGACATTGCATAGGCTGGAATTGCCTGGACTACTACCTTAATGTGAATTTCCTTACCTGCATGGTTCAGAAACTTTTCTTTCCATCCAGCAACCTTGTTTAGTATCCTCTCCTTTAACCAGTTTAGCATTAGCCTCTTGGACCTCCCCCACTCAGTTGGCAGCCCAGATACTTTCCAGTTCTCTGTAAAATAGGTACCCCGATATTTCTTGCTGGATTTCCATTGGAGTGTTCTTGCTAAAAACCACCCCAGACTTGTTAAGATTCACAAGTTGCCCTGAAGCATAGCAATACCTGTTTAAGATTTCCATAAGTTTTTGATTGTTCGCTCTTGTTACTGCTGAGAAGAACACTGCATCGTCTGCAAAAAGGAGATGAGAGATCACAGGGGCATTCTTGTTGAGCTTGATTCTTAGTGTTTCTTCTGCCATGGCCTTCTGCATCAAAGATGTTAGACATTCTGTAACTAGCAGGAAAAGATAAGGGGACAATGGGTCCCCTTGTCTTAGTCCCCTGGTAGGATTAATCTTCACTGTTCTTTCTCCATTTACAATTACATTGTATCTTACCGTGGTCACACATTGCATTAAAAGACAGACCAATTTTGGCTCAAAACCCAACCTTTTTAACAAGCCCTCTAGGAAGTTCCATTCCACTTGATCATAGGCTTTTGACATGTCTAGCTTAAGGGCCATTTGATATTTTTTTGTCTTCCTTCTTTGTCTCATAGAGTGCAACATTTCTTGGGCAATAATAATATTATCTTGGATTTGATGTCCTTCCACAAAGGCACTTTGGTTGGGTGATATGATTTGAGTTAGGAGAGGTTTGAGTCTGGTGGCAAGGATCTTCGACATTATCTTGTAGCTATAATTACAACAACTTATGGGCCTGTATTCGCCTATCATTTCAGGGTTTGGGACTTTTGGTATAAGGGTAATATTGGTTTCATTCATTTCCTTGAGCAAATACCCTTTTTGGAAAAAGGATTGGACAGCAGATATAATTTTAGCCTTGATAATGTTCCAATATTTGTGGTAGAAGATACCTGATAGCCCATCTGGACCTGGCACCTTTAGAGTGCCGAGACTGAAGGTTGCCTTCTTGATTTCCTCTACCGTTGGTGGTGCTAAAAGCTCCATATTCATCTGAGTTGTGACTTTTATTGGAGCATCCTGTAAAACCTGGTCAAAATTCCTCTCCCCTTCATTCTTGTAGACAACCTGGTAATGGTCCTCAATATGAGAAGCAATAGCTTCCTTTTCAGTCACCCATTCACCACATACATCACCCTTACAATTTTGTTTCTCTGCCTCCGCTGAACAGTGGTTGCATGAAAAAAATTTGTATTACGGTGTCCCCACTGAATCCACTTAAGTCTAGATCTTTGCTCCCAGTATTTTTCCTCTCTTTGCCATGCCTTTCCCAATTCCCCTTTTATCTTGGCTATCACTTGGTGTTGCACATTGGAAGAACTCTAGTTTTGCATTTCCAAGAGTCTGGCTTTTAGATTGTCAATTTGTTTTTTGTTGTTTGAGAAAAAATTGGAGCTCCATACCCTTAAATCTCTTTCACACACCTTCAGTTTCTGCTGTAACTTGTACATTCTGGATCCGATCATTGGCTTGTCCTAGCTCTGCTTAATGACCTCCGAGCATTGCTCCTCATCCACCCAAAAGGCCTCGAATTTAAAATATCTCTTTGACTTCCCTCTTTGTGGATTCGTATCAATTATCAGTGGTGAGTGATCTGATCCTACTGCAGCCGACACTACAACTTCTGCATTTGGAAACATCAGTCTCCAGTTGGGTGATGCCAGCGCCCTGTCTAACTTTTCTCTAACATTTGCATCCCCTGTTCTATGGTTGTCCCACATGAATTTGCATCGCTTACTCTCCAACTCCAACAAGTTACTTTCATCTAGAAATGCTGTGAAGTTTTTCATCTTATAGCCTGCTCTTTCTCTGTGCCCTTCTTTTTCATGCTCTGTTGCTATATCATTAAAATCCCCTGTACACATCCAGGGAAGCTCCAAAGATCTCCCATAGGCACTTAACCTTTTCCATTGCTCCCTCCTTCGCTCATAATCTGGGTGGCCATAAATAAAACTCAGATGCCATGGTCCCATAACCCCTCTTGCTTTTATAGTAATGTCAATTTGGTTCTGGTTTTACCCATCAATATTCAAGTCAACTTCATTTTTCCACTTAATGCATAGGCCTCCAGCTAAGCCTACTGGATTCACAACAAATTTTCTGTCAAAATCCAACCTTCTTTTCACTTTTTCAATTCTATTCTCCTTTATTTTGGTTTCACTGAGGCACACTATTTGGGACTTATACTGGACACACAGGTCCTTTAAAGCTGGAACTGTCAAGGGAGCCCCTAAACTTTGGCAGTTCCATCCCACTATTATCATGGTGAGGTTGGGGGCATGGTAAGGCCCGCCTCCTCAGCCATGTGTGACATATCTTCCTTCCATTTTACACTAAACTCATGTAACATCTTCATTTCCATCCCTTCCATTCTCTTGATCAACTGCCACCTTTTGAATTTTCGATAGGATCTTCACATGGTGTGTTGTGTATGTTCCATGACCCTTATTTCCTCCTCCATCGTCGACTGCTTCCCCAATCCTGGGTCTTCTGTTTCCACTTCACAAGTCTTGGGTAATTCATTTTCTTACTGTTGAGGTATAGCTTTAGGTTCAATAGTTTCTTTAGGCAGAAACGCCAGGACTCCATCTTCCCTTCTATAGACTTTTCTAGGTCTTCCCTCATGTTGTTGTGGTTGGAGTGTTCTTTTAATTGACAATCCTTGGAAGACATATGCCATGTAGTAGTCCACTAGTGATTCAGGATTAGAGAGGGGGACAAAACTCACCTCCTTCAGTGTGATGTCCATTGGCTTATTGGTTGTTGCTGAGTTTTGAGGGGGTTTTGGTGGCTTTATGATGCACTGTTGTTTTTCATCGAATGGGCTTAGAGGTGAGATGGTTACCTCCGAGGTAGAGTGGCTTGTGTTTTCAAAGGAGTTTTTTGTTTGGTACTGAGATTTTGGTTTTCCATGGGGAGGCCATTCTTTTTCTTGAGTTGGGTCATTTTCATATGGGTTGGGTTTTGACATGTAGGTTTCTGTAGTGGGTATCAGGGTTAGTTCTTGGTTTGGTGGGTAATGACAGGCTTTGGTTTGGGTTAAATATTGAAGTGGGTCTGGGCTATGCTCTGGGGGTTGTTTTTCATGGGGATGTCATTCCTTGTCTTGGGTTGGGTCAGTTTTATGAGGGATGGGTTTTGGTTTGTTGGTTTCTGTTGTGGGTATCAATGATTGCTCACGTATTGGTGTGTGTTGATGGGCTTTGGTTTAGGTTACACATTGTTTTGGAACTGGGTTGTGATCTAGTAACGTGTGATTTGGGCCCACTGGATCATGAATATCATAATTTCCTAATAGAGATTTTTGTTTTTGTACCTCTGCATTGTCGAAATCTGCTTTCTCCCCCTGAAGGTAGCCACGTGGTTATGAATCCTTGTCAGCACTGGGCAGTTGTGAGTGCTCACTCTGTGCCTCAATCCCACATTCTCTTGTGCTGTCCTCACTGTGGCAGAGTTTTATTCCCTCACTCGCCCCTATTAATGTTGCCAATACATGCGCCACCCCTTTCTTTTCTGATGATAGATGACTATCCCAGAACTGGTTTGATACTGCTCGGAGATGGGGACCAAAACAGATATGAGGATCCATTAGCCCGGGAAATCTACAGCTCGACTGATCATGACCTATACGACCACATTTATAATAGAAATCACAAAGTCGTTCATACTTCAGGTCAATTTTCCTGTTTGGATGCCCTCTCCTTGGTAACCAGAAATTCGTAACCAGTGGTTG
>CM042200.1:16512481-16526569 GCA_023539305.1 Ilex asprella | reverse complement strand
GAGACCAATCAATAACCATGGAAACCCACCCCAAACCCAGGCAAGAGGCAATATATATAACAATTTAACAGAACGAGATCTAATATAAATTACCATGAAGTGGATATAGGATTCCTGATATGTGTCTCAAAAGATTTCATAGAAGGTTTCCCATTGGCTCCAACATAATACAATTCTTACCCTTTATTTGTAATAGGACATAAGATGAGGGTAATGCAAACAATATCAGTTTCACATCTGGCTTATATCCTCAAGACAAACCTTTACAACAAGAATAATAAATTTCTTGATAGATGTTCCGAAACCCACGCCAAACTCCCTGCAATCCACCACCCACCACCCTAAAAATCCATCCCCACCCGCAACCATCCAAACCTCACCGAAAATCCACCCCCAAACCCCCTACCGTCCACCACCTACCAATAACACAGACTTCACATACACACACATACATGCACACATATATACACACAAATCTATATATACAACAACACACATTTACACACACAAACACAAATAAATGCACACACATGTAGATCTATGTATATATAACATCATATATGTAGATCTATATTTATCTATGCATATATATGGCATAAAGTTCAGAAAAAATGGGAAAACGAGCTAGAGAGACGATGTATGTTTCGTCTTCGTCTTTAATTTCTTTTTCGTGTTTAATTTTTCCATTAGCCTCTTCATCTTCGTCACTGGATTCAGGAGAGAGAACATGTGAAAGAGAGAGAAAAGGCAAGAGAGCCAGATGCAGATGAGGAAAAGAGACGAAGAGAATAAAAAAAGAAAGAGAGAAGGGCTTTTTATAATTGGCCCAAAAAAATCTCATTTTGTTGTTAATAGATTAGAAATCTGGACCTCATTAATTATTAATGGGAAATTGCGCGTGTTTTTGGTTTTGATGTTTTCAAAAACATCATTTTTTTTGTTTACAAATTTTAACTTTTTTTCAAAATAATGTATCTTAAAAAAATAAAAATATATCACAAACACGTTATTATTATTTTTTTTTTGCAAAAATTAAAGACAAAAACAAAAAAAAACCGTAAATAAACGCTTACCAAACGACAAATTTTTTCTTTCTCTGTTTCGTTTTCTTTATTTTTATCTATTTTTAGGTTGTCGGTTTTTTTTAGTTGAATCCCCATAAAATTGAAAAGTCCAATCTCTTCTCAACATAGACAATACACCCTCAGCCCTCTCTTTACGATGATTCCAAATCATTGAATCTGTGATCGTACAGGCTACCCTTAAAAGCTTTTTCGTGTCGGGGGTTGCTGTGGGGATCTTAGTCCATAGAATACAGGAAGCAATTTCAATTTTTTTTTCACTTTTCGCTTTTCAGTGTACGATTATACAAAGTTATTTTATAATAATTTCAATATAACATCAGCATTCACCATAGAGAGTCTCTTGTACATCCCAAGACGAAAGGCGTGTTTGGTTTGTGTTTTAAAAACAGTTTTTTGTTTTAAAAATATAAAATTTTGTAAGATGATGTTTGGACAACAATTTTCAAAAATATTTTTTTTTAAATGAGGATTGAGAACAAAAACTAGAGAATATCATTTAGATGTTTTTCTGAGTTTTCAAGCCAAAAATATAAAACAAGGGAAATAAAGGAAACAATCTCACTCTTTGAAGAGGTCTCTCCTTTGAATCTCCTAAGCAGAAAAATTAAGTTTTTTTTTTGCCTTACTCTCTCTCCACTCGACGAAACTAGCAAGCGTCTTATACGTCACTGTGACAACTGGAAAGCTCTGATGACTGAGAGTCAAACAACTCATAGGCGCGATTAAACCTGCAAGATTCTCCGATGAATCACTGATGTAGCTCCGACAAATTATAGGAGCAGCTCTGGAGTCCTATACCTTTCTATCTCTCACGCAACCCATCTTATCTCTCTCTATCTGCAACAGATTTGTATAGATTTGTGTATATATACAGATTTGTGTTTAAATTTGTATATATACACATAGCTATGTGTGTGTATATAATGCAATGTATGTATGTGCGATGGCTGTGTGTGTGTGTGTTTGTTGTACGTGTGATTGTGTGTATGTTTGTGCTATGTGAGAAGAGAATAGAGAGAGGAGAAAGAGAGTTGCTGTGTTACTCCAAAAGGCTTTCTGCTTGATTGGAGAGAGAGAAAGATATTATGGTGATAATTTTTTTTTTTTGGATCAAAAGTGATAAGTTAAAAATTAGTTTTATGGATCATTGTCGAATCAGGTTTTACTATTTTCTGTACTTTAATTTTTTTTTAAAACAATATAATCAAATAAGTTTTGTAATACAAAAAAAATCAAAAAACACTTTTTTAAAACCCTTCTCAAAAATTATTTCGGATATTATTTTTAAAGATGTAAACCAAACATGTCCTTATACAACTCAAGAAAATTTAGATGTAGGTATAAAATGTAGCTGAACAGCGTAAGAAAAAATGATGAAATATGAACAAATGATGAAAATATTTCACAATGCACAAGCCCTAGGGCATTTCATCAAAGAGATTGACTCAACTTCAACCTCGTGAGAGGTAATTGCACCAGTAACATAAGAGATTTTAAGATAGAGCCATGCTATTGAGACCTAATTTGCTGATCTAATTCAATATAACATTTGGATTGGTTGTAGGGGTCATGAAGCATTGGAACTTGATGTTGATCCAACGGTTCTACTGCAGTCACATCATTATGTCAACAAATTAGGTCAGTATTTTAGGTCTAAATAATATTACTCTTTAAGATAAAGAGATACCATATCATATGTGTAACGAGAACGAACATGATATAATAAGTTATCAACATTCACCTTAATAGGTGCATTTTGAATCGTAGCCGCATTATCAACAACAAAACACATTTTCTCAAATTTATCATATATCAATGAGAGACTCGCTCATACAAAATAGGTCCAACTTATATACATTTGGAGTAGATGTTCCTCCTAGTCTATATCACTCCTCATGGGCAGTTGTATTTATGTTCCCTTATGTTATTAATTACCTTTATTTATTCGAACTGTCGTTGGTCCCCTTCGCTTTTGCGGTTTGTGTAGAATTTTATAGGCTTTGCTTTTTGTTGATTGGAAGGTAAAATTTCCGTCACACTCTTTCTATTTTGTTTTATTTTTAACTATATTCCTTTTATTATCAAAAATATTATTGACATTGCTTTTTGTTTATATTTAAAATTACCTACGTCTTCTGTCATTAAATCACCATTTATAACAAAAATAATTATTTAAATATCAAAATTATTTCTACATAAACCTTAAACAATCTTGTTACATAAAATTCAAGCCGATTAAAATTCATCTTTCTACATATTAAAATTTGCTAAAAAAAAAAATTAAAATTCGAGTTGATTAAAATTTTTATTTTTACACATTAAAATTAAAATTTGAGTCGATTAAAATTAAATTTGAATTGATTAAATTTTAGTTTTTTTACGTATTAAAATTCAAACCTATTAATTGAGCTATTACTCCGATTAAAATTCTCTCCGAGTCGATTAAAATTTATATTTTTTATCCATTAAAATTTGAGTAAATTAAAATTTATATTTTTTTATGTATCAAAATTTGGGCCAATTAAAAAATTTAATGAGGGTTGGTTAAAATTTGATTTGAGACTTGAATAAAATTTTAATCGACTAAAATTTTAATAAGTAAAAACTATAATTTTTAATCGATTCAAATTTTAATACATAAAAAATAAATTTTAATTAGTTTGAATTAAATTTTAATTGACCCAAATTTTAATAAGTAAAAAATTTTAAAAATAAAGGTGTCTCGTTGAATATATGTCTATCTATAGGGTGTGAATGAAGTTTTTATAAAATATATTATGGGTAATTTAATAAAATTGCGTTATAATTAACACATTTAATTTGACAAGGGATATTAGTGAAGATTCAAAATATAGAAAGAGTGTCATTGAAGATATGATAAACTAGAAGGAGTTTGACCGAAATTTTCCTTTACCTTAATTACCTTGTGTTTACCCAAAAAAACAAAAAAAAAAAATTACCCGTGGCATTTTGACTTTTTGCTTTTGATAGATAGTTCATATTAGATCCAAAAATAAAAAAAATAAAAGATTAGTTCATATGGTACCTTTTGCCTTTTTTTTTTTTTTTTAACTTTGACATATATTTAAAATTCACTAACGCTATTTAGACATAATTTAAGAATTTAATGCATTATAATAATTGGATTGATAGTGTTAAAATCTAATGATAATTTAATGTTGCAGTTTACTAACAATCTAATGACCACAATCATTAAGTATCAAAATTATGTCATAATAACATTGCCCTTTAAAATTTTTGAAAATTTTTGGGCTCATAACCAGGGCCACTGGCGTACCCAAAAGGCCGCCTTAACGGGTCATAATCGGGTTAGCCAATCAAGAGCAGAAGGCCATATATCACAGCCCAAACCCTATTCCTTGGCACATCGAGTTGTTCACGGATCATTATGTGACGGGATACGCTGCCCCTGTCCTGCCGATGGGCCTTGGCTAATGGGTCGACATACGGGTCATTGGTCTTTTGCCAACTCAAACTTGTGCAATGCTTTAGATACTATAAAGTTTGTTCTTTAACATGTTATTTACATAACTAAGGGAAACTCGTGTCTGAAGGTACGGCACAATGTGAATGATTTCGAAAAAAATATTGATGGCCGTTGAATGAGTCTATTTAAAACTGAATGTATTAAAATCTATTTTGTTTTATATTATATATTAGCATACTCAACCTTTAGTACTCGTTTCTTTGAGTTCTAGGTGAGGTCATAGATAAATAACATCACACTTATGTTGTAGAGGGAGAATTTTCGAACTGGAACCAGCGTCTTATTGCAGATGAATAATACCTAATTTTGATGGTAATGTTAAACTAGGCAAATTAGACAGCAATTGACAGCCACAACTTGCATATTTTATAATTGGGTGGAACATATAAAGCAAAGAAAGTTTATGTACATTCTTTCGCAGGGTATTCAGGTTTGTATCGACTACTTCCTCAAATTTTGAATCGGCCACCGTAACTCGAGTTAGTTTAAGGATATATTTCTTGAAGAACAAGGGTGACTGACCTTTAAGGGGTGTGAAAAGTATCGAATCTGAAACTTCCTACTCCAAGAGGATATAAGCTTAACCACTGGACCACTCCTAAAATTTTTTTTTTAAACGATGATAATAAGATTCTAACACCGTGAAACAATCCTCAAACTCTTCGCCTTGAAGTCAGAAATCAAAATATCTTAGGTTAGAAGTTGGAAGTAGCATCCTTAGTGAGAGAGAATCAAAGATGAGCATATGGGTAAGGAAGCCCCATGCCTGGCCAACTATGGCATAGCTGTTGATGCTGGTCCTAACAAGACAACCATTAAAGAAAAACATGTCTGAGCAAGTGGTCTACACATAACATCCAACAGGGACAATTGAAAGGCAAGAGATGTGACAATCTTTAACTTTGAGAGTTTTTTTTTTAATCTGTTGTTTCTTCTTCTTGCAGAAGATAACATAAGATAGATTTAATCATAGAATTTTACTCGAGTCTTTAAAATTTCATTCATTTTGATGCAGTCTTTCTGTCTGATATGACTCTGAGATACTATAATATTTCCCATATATATTCTAATATTAGAGGTAACTTCATCTGCTGTTGTAACACCCTCTGGTGGTCAGGGGTGAAACCACATTAGGATCCTCAATTTTGGTTCTTCTTCATTTGTGTCATATTTTTTATTATAATTTTGTTCAATTTATTACTTTTGTCCCCCCTAATTTTTTTTTTAAAAAATTGGATATTTAGTCATATTTTTTATTTAGATTTTGTTTAGACTAAATGAAAACTAATTTGGTTGTTTCATATATTAATCTAGTCTTGAATTTTAATAATTTGATCTTTTTTTTTGTATTACTCGGTGATTTTTTTTAATTAAATTTTACCTCCATTAGACAAATTCCTAGCTCAGCCCCTGGTCGTGGTCAGTGGGTTGATTATGTTCCTCATTGGGCTATTATGAAAGGTTCGTAACTCGACCGCCAAAAGAGTTGTTCAGTGGATACGAACTTGAATTTTCTCGCTCGTTGGGCTAAATTCACTCTTTAACACTCAGAGTACGTGGTGAGACCTTAGTTTCTGACCCAATATAGGTGCGATTGAGTCTCTAGCAAATAACTAGGTAGTGTTGAGGAGTAATGCTCTCTGACGGATATATAAAGTGACTTATCTACATATCTATTTTTTGTACCAAACAAACAATGAGCAAAGAATATCCCACCTTTATGCTAAACAGGATGTTTTGAACTCACAATTTATTAGATACTTTTTATCAATGTCAATTAGTGTTGTAAGTAAATTACCATGGGTTATTCAATCATTTGATAAAATGATCATTACGAGTGAGACTCAATAGAGTTTAATCAATCTTTTCTTAATTCATTAGGATAGAGAACTGGATTAAGAATTTTCTTTTTTCATCGGTCACTGTTTTTTCAAGTAGACAATAATAAGTAAGTTAAACTGGTTTTTTTGTACCACCTACTTATTTCTTACAACCGTATCACACAAAATCTAAAAAAAGTATTTCTTACATCCGAGTATTTTTGATTGGTTAACATGCGGACAACAATAAACAAGATTTATACAACCGACCTCAAATAATTGAGATTAAGATTTTGTCGTGTTGATTCATCAGATTTTGCAATGTTCACTGAATGGATGAAATTTGCAGAATAACCCAGATAGATCTCCTTTGTTCTACATCTATATCTAGTTCGTATCACTTGAAATCAACGAAAGGGACCTATCTTTTGAACCTATACATCCATCCAACTAATGCCTTTACATATTAGGCCCTGAGATAATGTCCCCCCCCAACGAAAATGACCTAGTTTTCAATTTGAACCTCTTGAAGCATGGTCCATGGCAATGTACATTCTTCACCATTATTACCAACCACCAAGATCATTCTTTAAGCAATAAATGAAGAGTAATGTTTTGTATCCCAAATGTCCATCCCAAATCAATGGGAACCATTGGATGAGTAGGTCCCAATAAAAAAAGTTGATGGGACCCACTCATCCAATAGTTCCCATTGATTTGTGATGCATATTTGGAATACAAATTTGGGATATGTAACATTGCTCATAAATGAAAGATATAACCTCACCAACTGAAGAAGTTGTAACCGGGAAAAATGATCAAAATATCGAGGTTCGAAGTGGTCAAAATATTTCCGTTTCCAAGTAGACTGAAACGAACACCGATTGAATTAAAATTTCAATCTTTTGAGGTGTTTCGAGATATTTCAAAATGTTTTTCGTTATTGCCCGATGTTTCAACATGTTTTTTTTAATGTTTCAAGATGTTTTGATATATTTAGACTAATGCTTTGAAATATTTTGAAAATAAATTCTTAATTTTTTTTATCCGTTTTCATTATTTTTCCGAAATATTTTCAAAACGTTTTCATTTCTTAGGTTAATGAAATAATGCGCCAAAATGATATTTTGATCATTGACCTGGAAATTTTAGTTTGTCAGTCGCACGCTTATGAGACATGGATCTCAAATGTATAACAATGATTGATAGCCAACGTTCAATTTCTCAAGAATTGTGCAGGAATTCGAAAGAGAAATGTTATTTGGACTTAAAATGTAGATTTGATCAATCACAATTATTGACTATGTAGTAGGTCCTAATAAATGCTGAGACTCACAATGAAATCAATGGCAGTGATTGATCAAGTTTATATTTTAAATCTATGTAGCATTGCTCAATTCGAAACGTGTACTTATCCAGCTCCCCTCTTGAAGTATACTGAATTTACTCCCAATAAGGTCTCCACTTTTTCACTAAAAGCCAACTATATGGTAACAAATCAGTGGATCTATTTCCATAACATTGTATGAGCAAAAGTGTCCATAATCCAAGAGCTTGATGACAGGAAAAAACAGAAGGGGAGGGGAGGGAAGAGAGTAGGTATGTGAGTGATGGTGTGAGGTCCAGCCTAAGGATACTAAATGGGATTGTCCCTCTATAGGACACTTTCAATAATACACACATGGGACTGTCCAGACCAAGAGAAAAAAAGAAGCCAAATCACCCCAAAACTTTAATGTATGGCTTCACTACATTAATGTTCCGACTCAACTCATCCACATCAAGGCCTTGTATCTAATTGCTGTGTCGATGGCGACGGTTTTCGACTGCTAAAAGTTTCTCAGTCCTTTAACGGTTTCTCCATGCTTATTCTGTGACCTTCCCACGAGATTATATACCTTCTCTCCTCCATATACCACCAGAAAAAAAAAAAAAGCTTTTGATCAAACCAGTTTTGGAAGAGCTATGGAGCTCAAGCCTTGCGTTACCGCCTTTTTTCTAATCTTCCTCCTTGCCCTGCCTTGTTTCTCAAGAGGTTTGCATCCTTCCAAACCATTTACTCTCTCTCTCTCTCTCACTCCAGTTTTTGTAAGGATTTTTTGACTCCATATTTTCATATGGTCAAGCAATTTGATGTTTTTTTTTCTTAGGGAGATTGGGTGTGCCAAATATGGATTCAGGGATCTATGACATTGATTATAGAGGTCCAGAGACTCACTCTTTCATTCCTCCACCATATGAATCTGGTGGACAGCATAATAATCATCGGAAAAGTGTCCTGGCACATCGCAAATCCAAAGGTCTGAGAGGTGAAAATGCAGGAGGAAAGGTAAAGATCCTAAATAACACAAGGAACTTTGTTTAGTTTCTGTTTTAGTTTCATCTACATTTTTCTATGCTTGGATAACTAGTAATTTTTATGTTTTCTACTTTACTTTGATTGTTTTGTTTCCTAATGGATTTTTATTTGCAGATGAAGAACATTCATGGTTAAAGAAGCTTTTGTTAATGGGTGTGTTTGTGTAAGTTTGGAAGAAGGTAAAATAGTAAAGTTGCTTTATTTTCTGTTTAGCAAAGATGAGTGTTTTTTCTTTATTTTGAAAATCAAGAGTTTGTGCAGTAAAGTGGAAAAGTACTGATCAATGAATGAAGAGTCTTCTGTTGTGTGTGTTTTGTAGATCTGTTAAATGCATAAGAGGATGGTGGGACTTGTTTGCAGCTGTAATTATGATGCAATAAATCATGATTTTTATAAAAAAAATTTCTTTTCTTGCTATATATATTCTCTGAAAACATGACTTCACACCTTTAAGATTATCATGTCTTCGATCCCACTTCCACTCGTAAAGCCGATTGCTTGCCCTATTAAGTCGGAAAAAACGACGTTTTTTCGATTGTCAAACAATGTTGATAGGATTTGGGCCATGTGATACTCGTTTCTTAGTAGCCTCACCTTTCCCACTAGACTAAGAAGCATGTGTTAAGATGGTCGCAGTCTATATGCAGGTACTAATTGACATTTTAACTATCTCCATCAAGTTGATCATAGCAAATTGTAAAGCATGAAAGTTTTGATTAATGTAATTAGTTCATTTGCTAAAGGGAAAAAAGAAAGAAAGAAAACCTTATCCTTCAGTCTCAAGTCACAGCTGATATCCAATAATACATCTTCCTTTCTCCTAAAAATAATGTTCATGGTATACATGGAGCCTTTTCAATAGATTGGGCAAATTCCATTTCATCTGCGACTTCAGGAACACTGTCGGCCGCCAGTCCCCAATACTCTTTCGATCGAAGAAAATTTTCCAAGAGCATGGCCCAATGGTCATAGTGCCCATCAAAGTTTGGTACTGCTGGTTGTACAAAAGAACTCTCTGAAGTCATACTTGCGAGTATGAATCAAACAATCTGAATGTAATGTGTTATTGCTCTGATACCAAATGTCAGTAAACAATAAGAAAGCAAGATAATTGAGGGAAAAACCACTGATTTATTATTAGATAAACATGGCTATTAAATAGCCTCATAAGAAACAGAATTTGAGAAAAAACATTCCACGTCTGAAAAGAATTCCTAATCACGAGCAAAAAAAAAAAACAAAAAATCCTAATATCGTGGAATCCTAACTGAAAGGAAATGGTAAACATGCAGACCTATGGAATGGAATAGGTCTTTATTGACAGCAAGTAACAAACTAACTCAAATCACTAACATGGTTTAATTGTTCCAGGATATCTTGGATTAAAAGTGTCATGCTGGTGTGAGAAGAGCCTCCTTCTTCTACTGCCATCTTTGCCTTTCTTCCCAGCTCTCTAGCTCGTTTCCTTCTCTCTTCAGCTTCCTTTTCTTCACCCATCAACTCATCAACGCACATCTTAACTACATTCTTCTCAACCAACACTCCAATCCCTTCTTCCAGCCCAAAATTAACTTCAACCTCTACACCAACCCTCACTCCAATCCCCAGTACTTGAACAATCAATTTTTCATTCAAAAACTGTTCCGAAAACATTGGCCACGTTATCATTGGCACACCAGCAGACACCCCTTCAAGAATAGAGTTCCACCCACAATGAGTTAAAAACCCCCCAATTGCAGGGTGAGACAATATCAGTACCTGTGGTGCCCAACCATGGATCAAAAGTCCTCTCCCTTTGATCCTTTCCTCGTATTTTTCTTCCACAATCCACTTCTCGAAATCATTCGATTTATGCCTGAGAACCCATATGAAGGGTTTGTTTGATGCCTCTAGACCCAACCCGAGCTCTATCATCTGCAAAGTTGCTAGGCGCGATAGGCTACCTAGACAGGCATAGAGTACAGACCTAGGCTCGAATGAGTCGAGCCAATTCAAGCAATGGTTTTCATTGATAGCAGACTTGTTACCTCTTGCGGCCATATCCATATTATCTTTGTTGCAGAGTGAAACAGGACCAATACTCCATACTTTTTTACCTGTTGCCTTGGCATATTCTTTGATATACTCTGTCTCTAACTCCTGGAAAGTGTTAACCACAAACCCATATGATGCTTCTTCACCCTCTCTGATGTCATCCCGCAAATCTCTTGGGCCAGATATGTTTGTCTTGACACAGCCGGTAATTACTGCTAGAGTAAGTTCAATTGGGTCAGGCAGGCCAGGCACCAAAAAGTGACCTGATTCGGATTTAATATCATCAAAGACTCTGGAGACCTGCAGGTGGTGCATGCAAGCGAGAGGGAAGCAACCACATGCATGGAAAAGAAGTTTTGGGATATGAAACTTGTGGGCTACATTAGTCACCCATGGGAGACACCTATCAGAAATTAAGCAGCTTGCTTGGGGTTTTAACTCTTCTAACATTTTTTCTACTGGCCCTTGTAGCATCCCTATTGCATCTAAAAATTTACCTGCAACGAACATTGAAGGGAGCATATCAAAATTCTCACACCCTTCTGGTAAACCTGCTTCTACACATGGAAATTGGAGTTGGTTTTCTCGAATTTGGAGTCCAGCTTCCGAGGCACGAGCGATGATTGTTTTGAATCGGTCGGCATTGAGGGGTGTTGTGACTATGGTGACAAGAACGCCGCGTTGTGCCAACAGTCTGGCAGTGTCTACCATGGGAATCATGTGGCCAGGAGCCATTAAAGGAATCAATACAAAGTGAAGCTGTTGAGTTTGAGAAGCCATCGAAGTCTGAGAACCTGGATTGTGGGAGTGGCCTTATATTTCTTACTTCCAAATACAAGCCAATTCTCCCTAGTTAGAGTGGTGCTTCCAGCTCTAGACTATAACCGGTATTAAATACACAGCTGCTTATAGGAATCACAAAAATACATTTTGACCCCATCAACTTTGGTATTAATTTTACTTTGTTGGTTGAACTGTTGGATTTCTCATATTTTCTCCTCTACACTTAAATTGGTTTCACATTGTTCTAAAAACAATCACCCTTTACCTTTTTGGGTGGAAAAGGTTCACCTAATTTGATGGTCGTACCAAGACCAAGTTTCTATTAAAATTTTGGTGGGGCTTAATCTTTGCGTAGTGCGAAA
This sequence comes from Ilex asprella, assembly GCA_023539305.1. Lineage (NCBI taxonomy): Eukaryota > Viridiplantae > Streptophyta > Magnoliopsida > Aquifoliales > Aquifoliaceae > Ilex > Ilex asprella. The sequence goes on along the minus strand of CM042200.1, from coordinate 16,514,618 downwards.
TTAATAACTATAATTTAAGGTAACATTGCAAAAAATAAGATAAGTGAAGGGGCTATAACAGACAAGACCATAATTGAGGGGTCAAAGTTTGATTTATGCAGAAAATTCTTTCCATTTTAGACAGCTGGTCTAATATTTTGTGGAGGATATTGCCTTATCCTTCCACTGATCTGCACCAAACTGGCAACTTCTGGTGTTGTCGTGTCAACGAAATATTGTAGATGACATATAGAATTTGGTGCCACCTAACAAAATTCCATTAGGTCAACTAACTTATTCTATAATTACCGCGCCAAAAATAAACGATCTATATGAAAGTTAGCTAATTCAATGTAGTAGGGTGCTCCTTTCAAAAAAAAAATGTAGTAGGGTGCTTCCTGTCCTGTTGCCGACTATTTGGTATTAGAGATAATTCGTGTCTAAAGGCACGGTATAATATTTTTTTTTGAATGACAAAATGTTTGCAGTACAGCGTAGGCCAATTGATTAATTTGGAGAAGTAAAGAGTGAAAATTCCTGATAGCAGTGGCGGAGCAAAAAATATGATCTAAGGTGGACACACTTTAAATATAATAGATAAAAATAAAATGATATATTTATATTTTTTATATCGAATTAGATACTTAAAAATTCATTAAACATAAAAGAGGTATGTTTGAAAAAAAATTAATAAGATAACATCTATACATTAAAAATCAATTATATAATTTATTTGACACAAATAGAAATAATATTCTATAATTTTTAATCTTCTTATAAATTTCACATAATTTTTTAACCAAATGAGACTTCAAAATATCATACTAATATTCTAAGGAATCAATTTTAGTTTGCTAATTTTAAGAGATTTTGTATGGACTTTTTTGTTTTTGTTTTTTTGTTCTAGTACCTAACTTGTTTGACCTAAATAATTTTGCTTTCACCAATGTTATTGAGACATAATTTGAGGATTTAATGTATTATGACCATTGGATTGATAGTATTGGGATTTAGTGACAATTTAATGTTGAGATTCATTGACAATCTAATGACTACAATCATTAAGTTCTCAAATTATATTCCAATAGCATTGTTTGTTTGTTTTTCATAAATCATTACAATAGACCCAATAAATCCAAAAAAATATATAAAACATATATAACTAAATTTTATTTTTTCTTAGGGTAGCCCCAGGCCTCTCTTCTCCCTCTTTGCTCCGCCACTGCCAAAGAGAGAGAGAGAGTGAAGAGTGAGTAGAGGAAGGACAAATTCAATTTGAATAATTTTAAGAGAAATATTAGTGGTCGTTAGATAAGTTTATTTGAAATCGTCAGATAAGGCTTGTTGCAGCCGCCCTATTTTATATTATAGATAAATCAACGAATTATGATAGAATTGACTTAAATAAAAACATTAATTTATGTACATAGAATAAAAATTGAATATTAATTTATTTACATGTAATCAAAATCGAGTTAAATCTAATACAAACAAAAAATCTAATTTATCAAAATTATTAATTTATAAGAATATATTAGCGTTATGTTTTCTTAAGGGATAAAAAAAATTTAGTCTTGAACTTTTGATTCAAAATATGTGTAAGACATGCGAGTTTGAGATAATTAATTAAAAAAATAAAATTAAAATTAATTATATTCAATAGAAATGCATTAAGCACCGTCCTTGTTTTTTTTTTATCTGTTAAATTGATGATTTTTTTTAATCAAAATATTATTATTGTGTCTTATAAAAATTTAAAATATTACACCACAAATAATATTAAACAATGACTAATTATTATGTCTGAGAAAATCATGTATTCCAAAATTAGCAGTAATTGTTGACCTGTTAGGAGGAAAAATATTAAGAAAAAAAAATTATAATTTCTTGACCGTTGGATGAATGAATTTAAGATCGTAGGATGTATTCTAAGATCAGTCGTAATTATTTACTGTTTTGGAGGGGAGAAATATTATGGACAAAAATTATAATTTATTGACCGTTAGATAAATGAAATTGAAACCGTAGGTCTGCTTGTTGAAACCGTCTTGTTTTATATTATAAACTGACTTAAAAAAATATTAATTTATATACATGTAATCAAAATCGAGTTAAATCTAATACAAACTAAAAATTTAATTTATCAAAAAACATATTG
>CM042200.1:16501249-16512381 GCA_023539305.1 Ilex asprella | reverse complement strand
CATTGAATGAACCAAGAACTCGAGGAGGAGAGGTCGTAGGAGAGGACGAAGGAGAGGCCGAGCACGGAGCTGGGCGACGCCCTAAGGGCCTTGGGCGGCGCCCCTTGGTGCCTCGTGCGGTCTTGGTCCCTTCCTCCGTTTTCCTTGATGATTGCCACTCGGTTGGTCCAACTACATGGGTCTTTTGGGCTCTTCTATGGACTTCTTCGACTTCGTTCGGATTGGACCTTAGCTTAGTAAAATCCGGACTCATCACTACTAATCCATATCATACTAATATTTATAAAAATGAGAACAAAGTCAACGATTTATGATTCAAAACAACCTTCGGAAGTTGATTGCTTTAAATTGTTATGATTTGGAGCTTTTAAATGGAATATCTGTAGTTATCATCATTTTCTTATTTTTCAAACAAAGAATAATATTGGTGTATTAGTTGATGCACACGTGTGTTGCACGTTGACCATTTTGAGTTAAAATTGTGGTTTTTACTTTTTTCATTGATATCATTACTTTGCTTTAATATGTTGGAGGATTTTGTTTTGAAAATATTAAACTAAAGAAATCCAACATTTATTCCATGCAGAGGCGGAGCCAGAAATAATGTCTAGTGTGGACACTTTATTAATTTTTTTTCTTCTAATCAATAAAAATAAAATAATATATTCAAATTTACTATATTGTATTCGATAGTTATGAATTCATAAAATACAAAAAGGTCAAACTTTGATAAATATAACATACATAAATAAAAACAAACAAAAAAGAGGGGCTAAATATAACCCTTCATAACAAATGAAGCAAACTGCATAAATGATATTATAGTATTTCTCTATATATATGATCAAACTATTAGTCATTGATCACTCATTTAATTAAGTAACCTAGTTGCCATAATCTCTATAGCTTTTTTTTTTTTAAATTGGAATCTCTATAGCTTAAAAAAATGAGTTCGATATGTTAAAAACTTATATAGATGTATCCCTAAAGTGTCCAAAGTGTGTCAAAAAATTTATAATTATTTAGGTATGGGGACTATACTAACTGACAGAACAAAAAATAATAGAGTGGGCATAGTTAAACATACTTCAAATTATTTGAAATATACATAAGTAATATTTTTAAAAAATAATTGAGGGTGGGCATGTGCCCCCCAAAGTCCTCAAGTAGCCCTGCCCTTGATTCCATTCAACAAGAATTGACAACAGAAGTCTTGTGAAACCTACTCATGCAAAATCATTGTAGGTACAATGGAGGGGAATTGTAACACCCCACATTTTCTTTTATAAATGTATATAGTTATATGATAGATAACTATTGTGAAAATGAGGATATGTATAATGATGTAAGAATGAATCACATAGGTTAAAACATTAGAAAAGGAGGATTGGGAGACAAATGGATTTGGGGAGTTAAGTTTCAAAGACGTTGGGGATTGGAATTTGTTATTAGATAAATTTTTAAATGTTTCTAGGTCAAAATAATGTTTCCATTGAATCCGGAAGGTCGAAAAACCTTGGGAAAGGTAATAGGAAGTGCATTTGGAAACTTGAAAGACAGAGGAAGACTCTGTCTGCTGAGTGGTACCGGTACCGGGTACCGGTACCTCGATTCTAGAAGGTTTGTGGTACCGGTACTGGGTACCGGTACCCCGATTCCAGAAGGTTGGTGGTACCGGTACCATATGGTATCGGTACTGGGTACCGGTACACACGATAAAAATCTGACTGTTTTAAACCGCGACGTGGTCCGACTTTTGAGCCTATAAATACTTTAGGCCGCCTCCTTAGTCGTCCATTACTCATTCTAAACCCTAGATAACTTGAGAGAGAGGGAGAGAGCTCAAGATCAAAGGAAAATATCAAGAGATTACGGGTAGATCCAAGAATCCAAACCCTAGATCTTCAAGACTCAAGGTAGGGGTTTTCTCTCACTCACTTACATTGAGGTTAGGGTATATGTATATATATATGTAATCTTTTCACTTTAGATTATACATGTAAGTTATATAATCATTGTTTCTCAATATCTTGTGATCCTAACCATGATTTAAACAAAATTGTTGTTGGATGAACCCTTGAATCCTTTCTCTTGCCTAAAAACCCTAGATTTCAAGATAAACGAACTTTTTTCTAAATTGTTCTTAGTTATTGATTTCAAAAACCTTAGTGTTACATATCAAACCATAAAATGATGATATTGTGATCTCATGTACTTTTCTTGGTTGGTTGTGAAATGATTGTATGATATATTTTGGGATTTTAGAGAAATGCTTGTAAATTGAGATAATTGTGAAATTGTATGATTGGTTGGTTTGTTGGTGGTACACATTAGTGAGAGGTTCCTTGTAAGGATGCTCACCCTTTCTCAAGAGGTTCCCGATAAGGATGCTTGAGAAATAAGTCCGTTATAGTGAGAGGTTCCTTGTAAGGATGCTCACCCCCTTCCCAAGAGGTTCCCGATAAGGATGCTTGGGAAACAATGTAATGATTGGTGAGAGGTTCCATGTAAGGATGCTCACCCCATTCTCAAGAGGTTCCCGGTAAGGATGCTTGAGAATCCAAGGTGACCTAAAAGGAGGTGGAGGTTACCACAAAGTATGCCACCTACCTAAAGAATTATTGGAAATTGTTTACAACCGTTAATGAATATTATGGGAGTGTGATTGCTCGTTTATTCATTTAAGTAATGTTTTGAAATAAACTTGAGATCCTTTTTAAATGTCCCTGCTTTATTCCAAAATTATGCATTTATGTTACGTTAAAAATTAGACCGACCATTTTACATGCTTTTCTAAACCTTGTATGGGTTTGGGAGAATTTTTCTACAGAGCTTCGTGCTCACCCCCTACTGTTGAACCTTTTTCAGATGTTGGGCCAGAGGATGTACCCGATGCTAACGAGCCGTACCTTGGGGAGGCTTCACTAGAGGGATACTTGGATCCCGAGTGGGACATCTAGAGATGTCGTTTGTTTTTTTTTGTTCTAGACTAGAATACTACTATGGAAACACTGTATAGTCTAGATTTCTTTTGTCATTTCCGCTACGCTATAATAGTACATTTTCATTGGAAATGTAAAGGCCAATGATTGGCATATTCTTTTGGGGATATTGATGTACATGTTATGAATTATTGTTATGAAGACTTATTTATTAATGGTTTATCTTAGTGCTCTCATGGTATGAATGGTTATTGAATGTAATGTCTTCCAGGGTATATTTTGGGGTGTTACAGGAATGGTCAAATTTTAAGAAAAATTTAAGAGTATCTTGTTCCTAGTTGTCTATTACGAGTTAGGGAAGCCTCCTCAATATGATGAATCACTAAAAATAGAGAAAGGCAGTTGAAATTATTTTATTTTCCTAAAGGAGTAGGTTGATGTTTCATTATTTAATCCTCTTACCTAAATATAAGAAAAAGTTGGTAAAAACATTAAAAAAAAATCAAATTAATCAAAGAAATAAAAAATATGCAGATTAAATGGAACATGTAAAACATAAAAGAGTTTGTGCACAAGGGAACACAACAAAATTTTTATTTCCTTGAAAATAATGGAAAGCTAGGGCATGTTTGGTTTGCGTCTTTAAAAACAATATCCAAAAATAGTTTTCGAGAAGAGTTTTAGAAAAGTGTTTCTGAGACAAAAAAATTGTTTGGTTAGATGATTTCAAAAATAATTTTACCAAATAAAAAACAATAACACATGTTTGGAGAGACGATTTCATATAAAATTATTTTAATATATTAAACTTGATAAAATAAAATAAAATAAAAAATTAGCCATTGATTTAACTGCATTGTCAGAGCTACGCCAGAGTAATTTCAGATTTGAAATTGAACCCACATCTGAAAACCCACTTGCCGGAGAAGAAAACCCATTTGCCAGATCTGAACCCAGATTTGAAAACCCACTTACCGGAGTAATCTCAGATTTGGAATTGAACCCAAGATCTAAAAACCCACTTATCGGAGAAGAAAACCCATTTGCCGGAGTAATCTCAAATCTAAAATTGAACCCAAGATCTAAAATCCAGATCTGAAAGGACGAAGAAGAAGACGATCTCTTCGTTGGAGAAAACGAAGAAGTCATCGGAGAAGATGATCTCGTCGTCGGAGAAGTGGATAGCGTCGCCTTTCGCCGAAGTGGAGAGGTCGCCTGGTTTTATCGGAGTGAGAGAGAAAGAAAGTGAGAGAGAGAGTCTGGGGGGAAAAGACTAGCAAAAAAAAAAACTTTTTATAGCATGCCTTGTTTTGCTGCTAAGGAGGTTTGAAGGGGCGACCACATTAATGAAGAATGGGGCTGTCTCCGTGTTCTCGCATTTCTCTTCATTTGGCTGTAAAACACAAAAAACAAGCTAGACTTGTTTTCCATTTTTTGTTTTCTACATCTATCTTTTTCCAAAAATAGGAGAACAAAAATTCAGACCAAACAAGTTTTATTTGTTTTTTAGAAATTTGAGATCAAAAAACAGTTTTCAAAATTCAAACCAAACAGGTCCTACTTTCTTAGTTGTTTTCCAACAAAACCCTCTAAAGAAAGGGGTAATATTCTCTTGTTTGCATTTTTTAGGACCCTCTACTCAACCAAGAATTGTTAGGGCATGTTTGTTTGGAGTATAAGATTTGTGTGGTATTAGAAATTATTTTCATTCCACTCCTATCTAATGGTATACTTTACCCGATCTTAAACTTTTATCCCATCCTTCCCCTTGTTTGTTTGTTCAATAGGTACTATGGTGTGTCCTATAAAGTTTATAGTATAAACAACCATTTATTCTATCACATCTTGTATAACAAATATACAATTTTACCCTTAACATCATCCATTCCATTTTACCCTTAACCATCAATACAAGGAAAAAAATTGAAATAATTTTAAAAGAAATTTTTTAAAAAAACCAGTAACACTGTACGCTTAAACATAATATAAGAAAAAATTTAAAATAATTTAAAAAAAAATTAAAAAAAGGTAATATCGTGCGCTTAAATATAATACAAAGAAAAAAAATTCAAAATATTTTTTTTAAAAAAAAATTAAAAAAAACCGGTGATACCGTACGTTTAAACATAATACAGGAAAAAAATTTAAAATAATTTTTTTTAAAAAAATTAAAAAAAAACTGATAACACCGTACGTTTAAACATAATACAAAAAAAATTCAAAATAATTTAAAAAAAAATAAAAAAAAAATCGGTGACATCTGTAACACCCCAAATACCCCCTTGGACGACATTACAGTCTAAAGACCATTTACAATTATGAGAGCAACTACATAACTTCATATCTAAAAAGAATTTACCTCATCATTTAAGCATATACAATAACATCCAAAAGAATATGCCCAACAATGACATTCAAATCTCCAAAAGAATATCAAAGTAAATTTTGCAGCGGAATACAAAATAAACTAGACTTCTCAGTGTACAAAAGAGTATCCTAGTCTAGTGCAAAAGAAAAGGGGTCGCTCTATGCGTCTACCTCGGGATCCACACTCCCATCAATTGGAGTCTCCCACTGGACGGCCTCCTCGGCTCCTAACTCCTCTTCAAGTACATAATCTGAAAAAAGTTAGCAGTAGGGAGTGAGCACGAAGCTCTGTAGAAAATTTCTCCCAAATCCAAACAAGGTTTAGAAAATATTTAAAATTCGGTCGGCCCCATTTCGCAAATATCATATATAATTTTTTGAAGGAAAACATGACATTTTAAATAGATCTCAAGTTTAAACGGTAGCAATAATCAACGGGAAAGAATAAAATAAATTTCGCAACAATAACCATTTCAAACTTTTAGTCATTTAAGAAGGGCGCCTTCTGATGCATTGTCCCATACCAATGCCCCGGCAAGAACGACCCACTCACAATCTCATGTATATTGGTTCATACCCGTACTATGTATGTTGATTGCTTCTCATGAATCTACCCAACGATTATATCTAGTTCACCAATCACAATCACAATCACAAGCACTTTAGAAAAGGGCGTCTACCATCCTAATGATAGTGACGAGTCCCTTCCTAGGAAAAGTATACTATCCCTCGTTCGAACTCCAAGGAACGATAGTGGTTTCATTACCAAATGACAACCCACTACAAGTGCTAGAAAACCATCTCACCCCCACTGGGATAGTCTAACCTCTAACACTCTACAGCATCTCTCGAAGGCAATCCAAGTCCATCACAACAACCATACAAATGAGAAAACCAAAATATACTCAACTCACAACCATTTCAAAGAATTACCAAATTTCAGAATTTCTCATGTAATATACCATAGAATAATTAAGGAACAATGCACAAGAGATCATCATAACATCATTTTGTTATATAATATCAAACACTAAGTTTTTGAAAGTGGAAACTGATTAGCAAACAACTTTGTATATTTTAAGATGCTAATCAACTTAATTCACTCGCTTCTGAGCCGTAAATAATATAAGTTATGATGATTGAAGTCTTAACGTCAATTTGATGTGTTTGCAGTTGAATGGAGATAAATATGGCTTTGAAAGACCCTCCCATACCACTTGGGATGAAAGGAGTTCAAAAAAATAGTTTGAAGATAGCTCTGGAGCAAAGAAATTCAGAAATTTAGAAAAGGAAGCAGAACGGTACCGGTACCTAAAACCTACTGGAATCGGGGTACCGGTACCTTATAGAGGAAAATCCATTTTTCTTAAAACCAAGGTTGGAAAATGAAATACCCAACCATCAAAATGTTCAAAACATGGCATTTATTGCAAGGATATCAATAATCATGCATTTCATATCATATATATAAGAGTAAGAGTGAAAAACATACATGTATAATATCCTAGCCTCAATGTAAGTGAATGAAAGAAAATCCCCTACCTCAATGCTCAAGAGTTTTAGCCAAATACCCAAGCTTCAAAGACTCTTTTCTCTCCCTTCTTTCCCCTTTAGACTCCTCCTTGGGTTCCAAAATGTATAGGTGAGAGGGTATGGAAGAGTGTAATGAAAGGTTAGGGGAAGGGTGTTCTTGCAATCTAGGGTTTGATCTTCTAATTTGGGTGTAAATCTCTTGATGGGTGTGTTTTTGATCCTCCTCTCTTTCTCTCTTAAGTTTTCTAGAATTTGGAATGATGTATGGACAGCTAAGGAGGCGGCCTAAAGTATTTATAGGCCCAAAAATGTGACCTAGATCGCGATCCTGAAAGCAGAATGGTACCGGTACCCAAAACCTACTGGAATCGGGGTACCGGTACACGGTACCAGTACGCTTCAGCGGACAGATTTTTCCTCCGACTTCTAAGACAGTTTTGACCCATTTGGAGGTTGAATTGGAAAATTTTTATGAGATACAATTTTGTAGACCTAGATGTCTAATATCTACTGTCAAAATTTTAGATCAATTGGACATAAGGATAAAAAGTTATGGCCAAAATACTAATATGTGTTCAAAATATTTTCTACCCGAAATTTACGTAAAGTGTGTTTTTATTATGGAGTACTTCCAAATATTTATTTATAATGTTTTAACCTATGTGATTCATTTTTACATCATTATATATAAAAGAACTACTAAACTAGTATATTACTATATTACTATACGCATGTGGGGTATTACAACATCGTACGCTTAAACATAATACAAGGAAAAAATTTAAAAAATGTAAACTCTTAACACAGGAAGGCATTTGAGTCATTTTACTCTCTTATACCGTTCTTTCATTTGTATTGGGAAGATAATGTCACCTGATAGGTGGTATTCAATAGTACTGTATAGAAGGCATTAAAGTAACTGTTCACACCAGGTCAGTACTACGACCCGAAAAATAATACCGAACAAAAAATATCAAACAAACAAGATATAAGATAGACTTTACGTACTATTTTTCTTATAGCACCCTTATACCACCCATATCCTACAAACAAACAGCCCCTTATAGTTTCCTTAGATTCTGTCAAATTATGGCTACTGCAGAAAATTTAGGTACCATATTCATGTTAGTTTTTGTCTGACCCCAATGTGGTGACGATATATTCAACAATGAAGATGTGTCAGTGACATTCAGTATAGCCAAGAGCCCATTTTTAGAAAAGTAAACTATAAATTCAATGCATTGTCTAAATTAATAGATCTCTATAAAATAACATTTGGTGTAACTACACATAAGTTAGTTGTGTGCTCAACTTCAAGACCAATAAGAAATGAACCAAGTGACGCATCTTCGTTGGCATACTTATGGAATATAAGTTTGCAACCGCAATTATCTATTCCATAAAATTTACCAATCTCGAAAGATTAAAAAAACATATAATGTTGAAAAAAAATTGAGAAAAACCTTGCAAGCTCAACTACTATAGTCACAAAATAACAAGTTTCCTGCCACAAAATTAAGTTTTATTACTATGATCCCAAAATAACAACTTTTCTACCACAAAAATCAAATTTTACCTGATTTTGAAGAGTATTTTACATTTTATCTCAATTCCAATTGATTGATTTATTTAAAAATAAAAATAGAATTTTGCAAGAATTATCTGTATTTTACACAAACATTTTAATGCTTTAACTCTATTGATTTCTTTGATGGTAATGGATACACACAAAACATGCTAATTCTTATCTCAACTAAAAAGAACATGGTCTTTAGATTTACAAAGTATTAGTCTTTATGACACTCAAATAAATTCGTGAGAAAGCAAATCAACCTTGAAAGATGATACATTCTTATTATGGTAGATTGAGATGTGTGTGACTAAATTCTTTAAGACAACTTAACATTTATATAGAAGAAAATACAATTTTAATATGAAGAAGAAATGCACCACTACTGTAATAAGGCAACATTTCAGTGAAAAACAAAAATTATTATCACCATGAATTTCTTTTAAGCAAGAACATACATAGATTTCGTACAATCTCAAGCCATGTTTGGGTCCTTGGAAATGATGGCGATGGAGGAGGTGGTCATGAACATGCATCATCTTTAAGGATATTGTCACTCGAAGCATATTCCCGACAGTCCCTTTGCCTTGTGTATCTACCCTCAAAGTGTTCTGCCACACTAAATCACACTACGGATGTAACAAAAAACTAAAAAAAAAAAAAAATTATAATTCCTTGACAAAATCAATTCTTATTGATTAAAAAAAAATCAACCCTCCCAAAGAAAGAATGCCAAATAAACGAGTCGAGTCTGTTAGGCTTGTTTTCTTAGTGAATCTAAAATCTTGTTCAAGTTCGGGCTCGTTTAGAAAACGAATTAAACTTGAACGAGCTAAGAATGAGCAAAAAACGAGCTGAACCCAAGCGAAACTTGAATAGCTTAATTCGATTAATAACCCTAATTGTGGGTAGCCTACCCCTATCCAATGCTCAGCTTGGCCTGTCCAATAACTCATTCGGGTAAGGGCTTAGGCCTAGGGGCGGAGGCAGAATTTTTTTCTAGAGTGGGCACACTAGTGTGTTTTAATTTTTTTTAATAGACTATAAAAATTCATAAATTTATATTTATTAAAATTATATTTAATACTCATAAATAAAAAAATAATAATTAAAACTTCTTATTGATAATGCGACTAATTATTATTGCTTATAATTGACCTTGACATGTTTTTATTATTTGAAAGAGTTACAAATTAATTTTATCAACAATATTTTATATATATATAAAATCAGAGTAACAATCTTCTATTTATGATCTTATAGTTTACTACAAAACAACACACATTTTTATACAATAACAAAATAACCCTATAATTTTAAAAAATTATAAAATAACATCAATATGTTCAAAACATATTTAGACATGTCTAAAAGTTAACAGTTATATTAGTTGTACCTAATTTGAGATTTAATTGATGGAGACCCAATGGTTTGTGATAATTGGATAGATGGTAGAATTTATTAAATATTAGGACTCACTATTATACTTAATATCGCAATGTATTAGATCTTTAAATTAGGTTTCAATAACATTGTTCAAAAAATTAGCAATCATTTAAAGTAGGGTCTATTCAAATCAATATCACAAAAACACAATACTATGGTAGACACAACTAAATATGTCTAAATTTTATTTCAAAAAAATATATACTTAATATAAAGCAAAAAAAAATTAAGCGGGCATGTGCCCGCCCGAGCCCAAGGTGGCTCCGCCCCTGCTTAGGCCTATCCTACCTAGACTTAATCTGAAAAAAATTTCATGGGCCTGATTTGGCCCAGCCTACGGACACTCCTCCAAATCCAAGGGTGAATAATCCTCATTTTACGTTTTATTTTGCCTTGAAAATACATACAATCGGCTTTGAAATCATCATTTTATTGCTGATATTTTTCTTCAATATTTATTCCAAGTGATTCGCAAATGGATTGTGTGCACTTCGATTTGAAAATGGATGATGGTTAAAGGATAATATGTTGATTTGGTGATCATTTAGAATTGAGAGAAAGAACTAGGGCTAGAACAGCTACTCCATTCAATCGGTTTTCCCATATGCATATTTGAATGGAAAAATGCTACATGGACTTAAAAAGTAAATTTGATAATTACAATCATTGATTTCTTTGTGAGTTCTAGCATTTATTGGGACCTACTACCTATTCAAGGGTTAGGATTATCAAGTCTAATTTTTAAGTCCACCTAGCATTACTCATTTGAATAACTGCTCTCATTTGTACACTATTATGAGTAACTCGTGTTTGAAGGCATGATAAAGTGTGAATGATTTCGAGATGAATATTAGTGGCCGTTGGATGAATCAATTTGAGACCGTCGAATAGACTAATTAAAATGTACCATATTTTATATTATATATTTTAGGGTAAATTGTAAAGGGGTGCACCAAATTAGACTTATTTGGCAAAAAGTACATACTAAAAAATGTAGGGCTGTTAAGTCCTTAATTTTGATACTTATTTGTATCTAAGTACACAATTTGAATTTACCTAAATGTTTTGTGACATTTTTGTCCTCCATTGATTCATGTGTATGTTCTTTGGAAAGTGATGCATTAAATATCTCATAGTTTTTTGGGAGAAATATAATATTTAATGCACCTTGATTCATGTGTATTTGTTAATATATATATATATATACACACACACACACACACATACAAATATAAATATATATGTATTTATATATGTATATATATACTTGTATA
>CM042200.1:16473505-16501149 GCA_023539305.1 Ilex asprella | reverse complement strand
AGGTCTTCTCTTGGATTAACCAACTTAAATCCTAACTACTCATATTAAAAGCAAGACATTCATAATGTAAAGAGACAAGGATGAAATGGAGATTAAAACTTAACTAATTGCAAGAAATCTTAAACTAAGAAGAGAAATCAACAATACCCATTTTAAACTAAGAAATGAAGAAAACTTGAAAACATAAATGGTGAAAGCCAAGAAACTAAACTAAACTTGCAAAGCAATGGAATTAAATGACATTGAAAGTAAATAAGGAAGCTTACACAAGTCTTCCAGCAATGAAAATGGTGAAGAACAAGCAAAAATGAAATTTACATTACACTATTCATTGTCTTCCTCCTTGGAGCTTTCTATATCTACTCCTAAGCTTAGGTAGCCACCACCCCCTTGAAGAACTTGTAGAATGCTGAATATAATGGTGTGTGAGCCTTTCATTTTCGTGCAAGGTGGTCCCCTAGCTGTGAGAGCAGACCTCCCACCAATGGCAGGTGATTTGGATGGGTTACAAAGGCTAGGACAGAGCTAACCTGCAAGTCACATGCCTGCCCACTTCTCTCACATCCTCATTTATGCTAAGCCTTCAAAATCTTTCCAATGTGTAAGGGAGGCATGCTCTTGTGTAAGGAAATGTTGGGGGGCGAGTGGGAGAAGTATAGGTGGGACCCCCAAGCCTCAAAGTTGAGTTACAGGCTGTTTTTTCGGCCAGAAGGTTTGTGGTACCGGTACCATATGGTACCCGTACTGGGTACCGGTACTGTTTTTCTGCACTGGACCACCTTTGGTAGAAATGGCATAACTCTTGATATAACCGTTGGATTGAGCTGAAATTTTGACACGATACATAAAACATCCAGATCTACAACTTTCATGTTTTGAACTTTTCAAGATTCTGAGTAGATCATGGTCAAAATGGGGGATAACAGAGGCAGTGCTTCCTAGTGATGTGGCAGCTGGTGCCTTTGTTCCAAAACACCAATACCTCATTGATTTCTTCACTTTTAAGCCTCCAATTCTTCATGTATTGTGTCCATGTCATTACCACACATCCAACATAGTTGCAAGGTCCTAAAATCCAACATTTAAGCTATCAAAACATGCAACATCGAGAATTCCACATTATTCATAGATTAGGCTAACACTAAGTAATTAAATGCAAAAGTTGAGTTATAATGAATATAATGAAGGAATTAAATGTGCAATATTATGTGCTCATCAAGACCCCGAACGCACATTTTGCTGGGTTGAGCTTCATTTTGTACTTCTTGAGGATCTGGAAAGACTCAGCCAGATGTGTAACGTGGAGCTCTGCCTTTAGGGATTTTACTAGCATGTCATCAATGTAGACTTCCATGGATGTCCCTATCTGCTTTTGGAACATTCGGTTCACCAGCCGCTGGTAAGTGGGTCCAGCATTTTTCAGACCGAAGGGCATGACTTGGTAACAATACGTTCCCTGCCCTGTAACGAAAGATGTCTTCTCTTGGTCGCCGGGGTCCATTCGGATTTAGTTGTACCCTGAAAAGGCATCCATGAAGCCGAGGAGCTCGTGGCCGGCAGTGGCATCCACTATGAGGTCGATGCGAGGCAAAGAAAAACTGTCCTTCGGGCAAGCTCGGTTGAGGTCAGTGAAATCGATGCAGAGCCGCCACTTGCCATTGTTCTTTTTGACTAGTACCATGTTGGCTAGCCAGACGGGATAGTCCACTTCCCTGATGGCCTTGGCGCGGAGGAGCTTGCCGACCTCCACATTGATTGCTTTTTGTCTCTCTGAGGCGAAGCTTCTTCTTTTTTATTTTACGGGCTTGCAACTGAGATTCACATTTAATTTGTGCGTGATAACCGAAGGGTCAATGCCCTCCATATCCTCCTGTTTCCATGCAAATACGTCTGCGCTCTCCCGCAGGAATTGTATGAGTCGATCCTTAATTTCTTGGCTTAACCTAGATCCGACGTAGACGAGGTGTTCCGGCTCCTCATCGAGCTGGATAGGTTCGAGTTCTTCTGATGGCGTTGGTCTGGCTCCCAGCTCGTCTCTCATATCGAGCTCGTCCAATTGTATGCTTTCCACCTCTTTCCGCTTCATGGAGGCCATGTAGCATTCTCTAGCTACTCGCTGATCTCCTCTAACCATTCCGATTCCATTTTCTGTAGGAAATTTCAGGACGAGGTGGTACGCCGAGGGAATGGCCCTCATTGCGTTTAGGGAAGGTCTCCCTAACAACATGTTATATGCTGAAGGGGCGTCGACCACTAGGAATCTCACGGTTGTGGTGGCCTGGCAGGGAGAGTCTCCAATGGTGAGTACGAGTTGAATGGATCCCAAGGGCATTACCCTTTCTCCCGAAAATCCTAACAGATGAGCACTTACCGGTTCCAGTTTTTCCCTTTCTATGTCCATCTTGTCGAATGCTGACGCGAAAATGATGTCTGCCGAGCTCCCATTGTCTATCAAAACCAGATGTACTGTCCTGTTACCCACAATGGCTCTTACCACCAACGGATCATCATGGGGATGGTGACAGCCCTCCAAATCTGAGTCTGAAAAAGTTATGTCAGTGTCTAGCCGGGGTACCTTGGTTGTCGTGCATACCTCAAGTACCTCATCACCTCGGATCTTGCGCAAATGTGCTTTCCTGGCAGCACTGGACTCCCCTCCCCCTGCAAATCCTCCTGATATCACCCTGATTTCCCCAAGGGGTTGCTGGTGTTGTGCCTGAGCCTGTTGATGAGGTGGTGGTGGTGGCAGAGCTCGATTTGGGTACTCTTGGGCCACGAAGCGGCGTAATTGCCCCCGCTGGATCAAAAACTCTATTTCCCTCTTTAGCTGAATGCAATCATCTGTGTGATGGCCGTGGTCTCTATAAAATTCGCAGTACTTGGCGGGATCCCTCTTCGCCGGATCCGCCTTCATCTGAGGTGGCCATCTGATAAACTTATCGTTCTGTACCTCATGCAAGACTTGCGATATTGAGGCAGTAAGGGGTGTTGGCTGTCGAAGTGGGTACCTTGGTTGCAGCTCGGGCTGTGGGGGCCCCAGGCGATCTCTCACATTGCCTCTCCTTTTCGGGGAACGGTCTCTATCCCTTCTCGGAGACCTGCCCCGCTCCCTTTCTTTCTTGGGGCTTCTTTCCCTCTTCTTTTCTTCCTTTCGCTTCTCCTTTCGCGACGAGGAACTCCCTATTTTCGAAAGGAGTGCTTCCTCCCCATTTATGTACTTTTCTGCTTTGGCCAACACCTCGGCCATACTTGCTTGAGGGTTCTTCGATATGGAGAACATCAGGTCTTTCGATTGCACCCCGAGCCCGGCAATGAAGGCGGTTATGGCAAAATTTTCATCAGGGACGTCTACCTTCAAAGATTCTGAGTTGAACCTCTGAACGTACGATCTGAGGTTCTCGTCCGATCCTTGCTTTACATTCAGGAGATGGTAGCTCGGCTTCCGGTAGGTTCGAGCCCCTATAAAATGGGACACGAAGGAGATCGAGAGTTCTTTGAAGGACGAAATGGAGGCTGGGGGGAGCCTGTTGAACCACGCTAGGGCTGATCCTTTAAGAGTGATGGCAAATGCCCTGCATCGCACGGGGTCCTGATATCCATGCAACTCCATTTGGTTTTTGTATGTGTTGAGGTGGTCCATAGGATCTTTCGTTCCGTCGAAGGCCTCAATTTGAGGCTGCCTAAACTTGGGGGAGAGTGGAAAATGCAGCACCCCTGTGGTGAAAGGTGACTCTGTCTGCTGTACTAGGGCATCCATAGTGACGGGAGCCTTACTTCTTACAGCCTCCTTCATGTGGCTGAGCTCCTGCCTGATGACCTCGAAGCGTTGTTCCCAGTATTGTTCTCTTCTTTCCTGCTGGTAGGGGATGAGATCACTCATTACCCCTTCATCATTCCGGCTCTGCGCTTCTTCGTTGTGGCCATTCCCGAGTGGCGGTTGCGGGTTTCTTCCCGTGGTTTGGCTATTTTCTCCTCCTTCGATGACCTCCCTGAGTGGGTCGAGGTGATATTGTTTCTGTCGAGGAAGATTATTCGGGCCTGCTTGGGCCGGTTGTGCCTCTTGTGGGCGCTTTAGGAGCTTTAGCAGCTCCTCGTTTTGCTGTAATAGGCGCTGGTTGACAAGGTGGAGGGCGTCTAACTCGTTATTAGCCGGCGGTTCCCCTGTGAAGGGGTTGGTTCTTGGATTGTTTTCGGCTTGCGCATTGGTGGCTTCCTGTTGATCTGGCAGGCGCAGCGGATTGGTTTGACCTCTGCTCATATTGCGGGTTGAGACCATCAATCACTGGTTGATCAGCTTATTTGTAAAACGAGAACAGTCGTTCCCACAGACGGCGCCAAACTGATGATGCTTTTTCACCGCATATGAACAGGGGGCGTATAAACTGTGATGACCGAGGTGGATCTGAGCTAAATTGCTCTCGTGATTTGCAATTGAATATTCAGGGGAGTCTAGGGGAATGTAAACAGTAAGAAATATAGTGGTTCACCGGCTGTGGAGCTCGGCTAGTCCACTCTTCAATGGAGGCTCTTGCTCCTTTTTCTTTATTGATCACTTGAGTGCTTATTCAATATAATATGAAAGAAATTAGGGTTTTGTCATGGCTCTGTAGCCTCTAGGGTTGTCTCTCGGGTATATGGTCCTCTGCCTTGCAATGAAGGTATGATATAGTATTTATAGTACAATTCCTATCTTCTAAGGGATCTACACTGAGATCTTTGCCTTCATCCATGGAACCCTCCTTAATTTTAGGAGAAATCTTGATCGGTTGAGATTTCATGCCTTGACTGTAGTGCCCTACCTCTATGGGAACACTCGTTATTAACCAGCTGTCCACTCCTTATTCCTTCTACCATCCTGCGTGGGGTGAGCTCTGGGTGGATCCCCCAGAGCTCCGGATTACCTATCCGACCTCCCATCTGGGTTGACCTCTTGGTTTGAGCTCATACTTGGAAATATTTTTCCTGGTATCATCATAAATTATTCAAATTTATCACATTTTTAATGAAATGCTTTGTGTTATGGTTGAGCTAAATTTTTTATAATTGTTAAAAAAGTAAAATATATATTTGAAACTCAAAATAATTCATGTGCATTTGCACGTAGACAACAACTAGCAGTAGATAAAGATATCATGCCAACAATCTATTACTTAGACGATCTTTGGTATGTTAGCTTATTAATCATTTTCAAATTCATTTTCATAAATTTGGTGCAGCAATTTTTTTTTCGAAAAATAACATTTTTCACCAACAATCAAAATTCTCTCCACATTCCGATCTTAAAACATCAATTCATATGATGGCCTCACATGCCAATTTTTTTTTTTAATCTTGTTCAATCAAAGCTAAATTAACTTTTACTAACAGTATTTTTACTGTAGTAAAAATAGTATTTTTTTAATCAAATTCGAAGCATAGAGACCAAAGAGAAATTAAAATAAAATTAAGAATTTTGTGTGATTGTATTTTAGAAATGAATGACAATATCTCGATACAAATTCACCAAATAATATAAGGATACTAGCGGCATGTCCCGTGTGATACACAAAATTATTAATTTTGTCTTTTTATTATTTTTTTATTCTATCAATTGAAAAGTTAGATAAATAATTATAAATATTTTAAATACATTTGAAAAGTTAGTGGTTAGTTATGGGGGAGTTGAAGGATTGTTAATTGATGAGCCGGAATTTAACTGAGTCAAGCCCAACCAAAATAAACCGAGAAGTCCAAGAAAAAGTCCATATCAAGGATGGTTTAGTCTGATGGAAAGGAAGGCACCAAGAGGACAACACCGAAGGCCCCGAAACCAACCCAAGAACCCTTGGGCGCCGCCCATGGCAGCCCCCTGGGCGTCGCCCAGGCTGGCCCCTGGGGCGCTGGCTTGGGATTGGCCCCTTAGGCGCCCTCTTCCTTCGGCCTCTTCACTCAAGTTCAAGATCACTCAGGACCAAGACCACTCAAGTCTAAGTCCAAGACCTCCAAGTCCAAGTCTAAGCACAAGATAAGGGTCAAGCTCAATCCAACAGAGAGTCCTCCTCCGAAGGAATAGGAGCACGAGGGAGAGAATGACAGGATACAGAGATCTATTCCTACCTTAAGTGTGCTTACCAAAGAAGTCTACTCCTAAAATTGTACTTACCAAAATAGTGGAAGATCCCTTCCTCACGACACCGCCTCACCGCCTTGGTGAGCCTATATAATATAAGCTCATCTCCACATGGAGGGGCAGATGGATGATTACCTCCTTGAGACCTCTACACTTTGAGCTCTCTACACACACTATGCCTCTGAATCCCTCACACACACTGCTCTCTCCCTCTCTCTAAGCACTGTAAACTCTCCGGAGTACCTTGATACATTAATAAAGATCGCCGGCCACCGTTGCCATTCGAGCAAGTGGACGCAGGTCACCCGGACCAAACCACTATAAATCTTAGTGTTGACTCTATATTTACCGTTTTACCATTGATTGTCATTTAATGCCTATTTACTGCTCTTTAATTATACATTATCATTCTCTTGACGGTTGATCTTGCACGAAGACGATTTTGTGCATCATCATTATTATCCCACATCGAATAGTTTTGGGTGTGTGAGTGTAGTTATATTTTCTTCCTGGCACTAACTCTGTTACAGTCAGTGGTTAGGTTAGATAAAAAAAAGGGGGTTGTTATAAATAACACATAATAGGAGTTGATTGGAGAAAGCCTTTAAGTTTTAAATTAAAAAGTTTATAAGAATTTAGAAATTGAGGAGGAAACACTTCTCAAGCTCTGTCTCATTCTCCTCTACCAAATTTTGTATCTCAAACTAACGTGGATGGTTGGATCAGTTAGATTCACTAACTCCGCTAAATATTTTATGCATAGAATTTTGATACATTATTTGTGATACAAAATTTGGTAAACAAATTTGAGCAGTGCAATTTTATCCTTTATTATATCTATAATATAAAATACGACAGACTTCTATAAACTCATTCGACCGTTTTAAATAGACTTATCTAACATTCGCCAACATAACTCTCAAAACCATTCACATTATACCGTACCTTCATATACGAATTATCCATAATATATATATAAACTAATGTGGCCTCCGTGCAATGCACGACTATTAAAATAAGAGACATTAAGAAAACAAATTCATCGTGTTTTAATCAAGACATGTGGAACACCTCAAAATTCCAAAAACTGAATTACACAAGTAGAACTCACAATTGAAAATGTAAATGAGTACTTGTTATACCAGGCGATAAAGACTCTAGCTCCCAAGCTCTGGTCTTATGTAAGGCAAACAACTCCTCATTCATAGCCTATTTCTAAATTGAATCAAGTATAGCCTCCTTGTAAGAGGTAGGTTCACATAGAGAGTGAATAGAAGTAAGGAAAGAATAAAATTCAAAAGAATAACAAGTATTACTCCAACCAAACCTGTCTAGATATTTGCAAAAACGCTAAAGATAGTGTGAGGTATGATCCATAGTGTCTGAACTTGATTTGGTGGTAGAGGTAGAACAGAGAAACTCCGTATCTATAGAAGAGATAGTTAGATTCCTGCGAACATACGTATGCACAATAGAGGGACGAGAGATGGGTACATCAGAAACAATCATATCACCAACATAAGTGTCAGAGGGAACATCAGTCGGAAATGGGTCAATGTAAATGAGATTAGATTTATGCCAATGTGAAGAACTGGATGAAATAGAAAAGAAGGGAATATGCTCCATGAAAATAATATGACGAAAGACATAGAGTTTATGTGAAACAAAATCATAGCAACGATACCCTTTTTGACCCTCACCATAACCAAGGAAAACACATAAAGCTGAAGGAGTAGAGAGCTTAATACGAAGGACAATAGGAAGCAAAACAAAGCAAGTGCATCCAAATACACGCAAAGAGAAATAATCAGGTGGCTTACCACATATTTTTCAAATGGAAAAATTTCAGAGGTGATGACAGTAGGAATGGAATTACTCAGAATGACCATAATAAGAACTGCTTCCCCCTTAAAAGAACTTGGGACATTTGCTAACAATAAGAGAGAGCATGTTATCTCCATAATATGTCGATGTTTGCACTCTGCTACACCATTCTGTTCAGGTGAGTCAGTACAAGAAGATTACAAAATAGTGCCATCAAATTTTAATATATCATGAAAAGAATTGAAAGAATATTCTCATTATTCATATCGAAAACATTTAAGAACAGATGAATATTGAGTACGTATCATACCACGAAAAGTAGTGAATGCAGAAAAGAATTCAGAACAATGTTTCATGAGATAAATCCAACAAAATCTAGTATAATCATCAATGAAAAATACATAATATTTAGACACTTCTTATGTGGGAACAAGAGTCGGTTTCCAAACATCAGAATGAACCAGATCAAAAGGTGTAAGTGAGCTAGTGGAACTTTTATTAAAAGGTAATGCAATAAATTTAGCTAATTTGCATCCACTATAACTGGACATATCATGACATTCTAAATTATCCAAATTACCAGTAGAGGCTAGAAATTCCGAACGAGAATGGGACACATGACCAAGACGAGAATGCCACAAATAGAAACTAGAAGAATGTGGATCTTGTATAATACAACCAGAAGAAGAAAAATGAACTGAAAATCCAGAGTCAAATAGCTAACTAACTAAAATGAAATTCAAGGTAAGTTGTGGAATATAATAACCATCAGGAAATGTTAGATGTGGAGAAATTATAGATCCAACACCAGCTAAAGACATTTGTGTACCCATAGCTACAAGCACAGAAAAAGATGGAGGAGAAAAGGTAGATCCAAATAAGGAAGAATCACTAGTCATATGGAGGGTAGCACCTGAGTCAAACACCTAGGCAGTTCAAGATATACCTGAAAGACCCAAAGTGAATGAACCTATAAAAAGTGAGATGCAGAAAGTATCAGACTGTTGAAGGAGCTTTTGCAATTGATCAACAATCTTAGTCTATTTTAAATGTAATGACATATAAGAGCTTGATTTGTCACTTGTCATAATTGTCACTAGCCAAAAATAATAACAATCAAATCAACTGAATCAATTTCAAACCACAAAGCCCAACTGAAGTTCAAAGCCCCAGCAAGAATAGAAGCCAAACAACCCAATAACCAAAGGCCAAGCTAGAATATTAGCCAAAATAGACCCAAGAATTCTAGTCCCAACAGAAAGATCAGCCTAACAACAAAACAAATAATCCAACAACCAAAGCCTAAAAATCTGATGGAGACGACCACCAAAACTAGTGGGAAAGTACAGCAAATATGCAAACCAAAGATACCCAATGTAGAAAGTGAATCACAGAAGCAGAAACATGATTCAGCAAGAAATCACCCAGAAAACATCTTTGCAGTGACCTTATCAAACGAAGAAGAGACCAATCCGCCGAAGAGACTTACAAGCTTCAGTCTACGTTAGTTTCATTCTCACTGCACGAGTCCAAGATCGAAGACAGGAACCCCACAAGGAAGACCAAGATCGAAGCCCACAATGCCCAATGATCGTTCACAGATGAAGAATACAACCCTCAAAGCAAACACCGGCGTCGGAAATCAACGGTGACTAGGATACCAAAAACACTCAGATGGCCAAAATCAAGCCAAAACTTCCTCAAAATCAAAATCAAACTTCCTCGAAAGCTCAGTCGCACCTCTTAGAGCAGATTTGAGCCAAAAATTGTAGCAAAAACTTCTTGTTTTGGCAAATCGAAAATCTTCGACAATTTTGGCCAAAAAATATTCAAAAAATAGAAACACCTATGAGATGACCTCAAAATAAAAAACAAACCATACAGGTAAAAAACCCATGAAATTTGAAGTCGAACTGTGGTTTTCATGATCGAAAAAGGATGACATCAGCATGACATCATCGCCGACAAGCTGACGTCATTCTCCAGTAGCAAAAAAAAGAGGAAAGTATTAGAGGTTGTTTGTTTATTATCTTTCTCTTGTGTTTTGTGTTTTTTTTAATTTTTGTCAAAATTAAAAACAAAAGTATGTTTGAGTACTGTTTTTGTTTTATATTAGTTATTTGGAAACAAAGACAAAAAAATAGGAATAAAAAATTTGTGTTCTAGGAAACACGTAAAACACAAAGCACGCGCTTCTTGATTAAATGAGATCTCAAATTCTAATCTTGTTAGCCACAAAAGACTAGTTCATTTCTCAAAGTATAAATAGGGGATTTTTTTCCTCTCTTCTCCTCCACACAGATCTTTTCTCTCTCTTTTCCTCCACTATCAGCAACTCTCTCTCTCTTCTCTGGTGCTCTCAACGATCTCTTCTCTCTCTTAACGACGAAGACGAATCGATGGTGCTCTGCCTACGAAGATGAACCCAAACCCTCTGTCGATCTCTCTCTTGTTGTGATGGTGTTCTGCCTTCAAAGACGAACCGATGGTGCTCTGCCTACGAAGATGAATAGAAACCCTTTGTCGATCTCTCTCTTGCTATGGATGTATGTATATAGAACTATAAATATACGTAGATCTGTGTATACAAATGCATATATATACATAGATCTATTTATATACAACTTAGATCTGTGTTTTTGTCTGTGTGTGTCGATTTGTGGGTGTGTGGGTATGGGTGTGTGCGTGTATGTCTCTATCGATTTGCCTGTGTGTCTCGCCTCAGTCAAACCATTAAAAGCAATAATCTCATGTGTGTGTGTTTGATTTTGGGTATGGCTATGAATCTGCAATTATAGGTTTGAATTTGCATATTTGATTTTGGGTATATCTATCCTGTGAATCTGAAGAACCATTATTGGCTGAAGCAATGGTTGCTCACCAAGCTTCCTTGTGGGGAGCAAGCTAAACAATGGAGTCATTAGATCCTAGAAGGAGAATGTAAGAGGGTAATTACAGTGGAGCACTACTGAGCTTGTTGAGCTTGTTGGTTTCTTTTTGATCTTACAATGTATTATTTTGCTATGGGATGGAGGATCTTCTATTCTTTTATTTCAAAAGATCAACCGTGTACATGAATTTTGATGAATTAAGGAATTTTTGGATTTGTATTTTGTTATATGAAATATTATAAATCATATTTAGGATTAAACTTGAAGTAGTTACCAAATATGTATTTACTTTTTATTCTCATAATTTGATAGATACAAATGACTCCCAAACATGTTTTCTGTTGCATAGTTTTTCACAAAACAAAGACAAAAATTGTCTTTGTTTTTATTTTTATAAAAAACACAAAAACAAAAATATTACCAAACGACCCTTCATCTTCCTGTTTTCTATTTTTTGTAATCTTAGGGCTTCAATTATAAAAGCTTTGATAGCATGTTAGATTGATTGACAAAGATAAGGAGAGTAGAAAAGAGAAAGAGAGAAAATATTATTAGACTAAAAGCCAATATGTAATACACGACAATTAACTCTAGAAATACACAAAGCAATAGATATACGCAAAACAAGTCTTATATAGTCGGGTAGCACAACATAAAGAAAATGCCTAAACTATCCTTAGTATTAATACTCTAATTGTAACGCCCCAAAATACACCCTGGACGGCATTACATTCAATCACCATTCATACCATGAGAGCACTAAGATAAACCATCAATAAAAAGTTTTGCTAACAGTAATCCATAACATTTACATCAATATCCCAAAAGAATATGCCATCCTTGGCCATTACATTCCCAATGAAAATTTACTATTATAGCGCAGCGGAAATTACAAAAGAAATCTAGACTATACAGTGCTTCTAAAGTAGTATTCTAGTCTAGAACAAAAGAAGCTACGGCTCTACATATCCACCTCGGGATCTAGGTTCCCCTCGAGTGGAGCCTCCCAATGTCCCGGCTCGTCGATGCCGAGATCCTCCTCTAGCACCACATCTGAAAAATGTAATATGTAGGGGGTGAGCACGAAGCTCTGTAGCCACATTTCTCCCAAACTCAACAAGGTTTTAAAAACATAGAAAACGGTCAGTCTCATTTCGCAATTAACATATATAATATTTGAAATAAAACATGGGCATTTTAAAAGAGATCTCAAGTTTAGACAGTAGCAATAATTAAATAAATGAATAAAAATGAGTTTAGCAACAGTAACCGATATTCCAATTTAGGCTATTTAGAAAAATGGCTTCTTTCCCATGCATTGTCCCATACCAATGCATCGACAAGAACGACCCAACTCATAATTCCAGGTATTTTCGGTTCATCCTCGTACCATGTATGATGTTTGCTTCCCATGAATCTACCCTACGATTATACCTAGTCCACCAATTACAATCACAATCACAATCACAGTCACAAGCACTTTAGAAAGAGGCGTCTACCATCACAATGGCAGTGACGAGTCCCTTCCTAGGAAAAGTATACTATCCCTTGTTCGAACTCCAGTGAACGATAGTGGTTGCATTACCAAATGACAACCCACTACAAGTGTTAGGAAACTATCTCACCCCCATTGGGGTAGACTAACCTCTAACAATCTACGGCATCTCTCGAAGGTAATCCAAGTCCATCACAACACCCATACAATGAGGAAACCAAGAATATGCTCAATTCACAACAATTTCACAAATATAGTAAAATCCCCAATTTTTCTCACAGGTGTCATATAATCAAACAATCCAAGAAAATATGCAAGAGATCATCATTTATATTATTTTAATGTACAATATTCAACACTAAAGTTTTGAAAACAAGAATGAAGAACAATTTAAAGAAAAGTTCATCTCTTTTAGAATCTAGGGTTTTTAAGCAAGAAAAAGGATTCAAGGGTTAATCAAACAATAATATTGTTTAAATCATGGTAGTAGTCACAAGGTATTAAGAAACAATGATTATATACCATACATGTATAATTTAAAGTGAAAAGATTACATATATATATGCCCTAGCCTCAATGTAAGTGAATGAGAGAAAACCCCCTACCTTGAATCTTGAAGAACTAGGGTTTGGATTCTTGAATATACCCGTAATCTCTTGGAATCTTCCTTTGATCTTGAGTTCTCTCCTTCTCTCTCAAGTTATCTAGGGTTTAGAATGAGGTATGGACGACTAAGGAGGCGGCCTAAAGTATTTATAGGCCCAAAAGTCGGACCAACGTCGCGATTTAAAACATTCAGATTTTTATCGGGTGTACCGGTACCCGATACCGGTACCAAAAACCTTCTGGAATCGGGGTACTGGTACCCAGTACCGGTACCAAAAATCTTCTGGAATCGGGGTACCGGTACCCAGAACCGGTACCATTTGGTACCGGTACCACTCAGCAGACAGATTCTTCCTCCGTCTTCCAAGTTTTCAATGCACTTCATATTACCTTTCCCAAGGTTTTTCGACCTTCCGGATTCATTGGAAACATTATCTTGACCTAAAAACATTTAGAAATTTATCTAATAACCAATTCCAATTTCAAATGTCTTTGAAACTTAAACTTCCCAAATCCATTGGTCTCCCAATTACCCATTTCTAATGTTTTAACTTATGTGATTCATTCTTTCATCATTATACATATCCTCATTTTCACCATAATTATCTATCCTATAACTTTATACATTTATAAAAGAAAAATGCGGGGTGTTACACTAATAGGTAGGTTCTCTAATCTTACATAAGTATTTAGAAAATTCACATGTATATTCTTCAAATTTTCTTATGTTCCAACTTGTTAAGTTTGTAAAGATTTTCTTTTGCCTGGGCAACTAACTTAACTTCGTGTTCTTGAATATCTCCACAGAATTTTTTATACAAGATTGTTGCATAGTCTCCTGCATTTCTAGATAGTCTTATTTGGTTTCTAAATTTTACACATTCGCTTGTTTGTTTAACTACCATCCACCAGTATTTTGTATGTTCTTGAAATGTTAATTCTATATAATCATGTGCCTCCTCATTGTTCCACATTCTTCCTGATGCTCCTATTGCTAGGTTTATTACCTTTACCCACTCTCTAATGACTTCTAAATTTAAGTAATGACCTTCTGGGTGTATATTCTTTGTCACATGATTTTTTGGGGTATATGTAGTATGGTTTCTTTCTCCAGGCGTTCCAGTAGGCGTAGATTTAGTTTTGGTATATATTTTTGCTTCATTAATTGTTTGATTAATGATATAGAGTGTTGATCTATTCAGGTAGACTCTTTCTTTGGTCTTCATTCATTGGATCATGGTTTCATAAGTAGATTGAGGGTCTGAAGTAAAAGTTTCCTTAAAAGGTTTTTATTTAGTTTCCCAATTTTGGAGTTTCTTTATAACATATTATAGTCTTTCTACATTTGTTGTTGGATTGTCAAATTTAGCTTCTTAGGACTCTTTTGTTTATAACAGTTAGAATATTAGCAATGGTCTTATTTCTTCCTCAGAATCGTAGTTACTGAGTTTGAAATTTGAAGGCACCTCATTCCCTCGCAATTTTTGAAGGTTATCATTATGTTTTTTTTGTATCAGTAAATGTGTTACTGATTTTTTTTTGGATTCAGTTACTTCTTCATCTCCATTTAATTTTCCTGACGATCGGAAACAAAAGAGGCGGCGAGCTACTCCCGAACGACCAGTAAGCTAATAAATCGCCCTGAGGAAAACTGGCCCGGTGATAAAGTAAGTGAACTAGGTCTTACGAAAGGTTGAAAAAAGAGGGAGTCTAAAATCGATGTCTTTGATTTTTCAGATGTTATCTTACTTAGGGGTGAATTTGATTTCATCAATTTATAGTAGATTGCATATTCTACAAATAAATTAATCATAATATCTTTAAAACTGATTCTTGTTGTTTTAGAGTTAGTCTCAATGTGCTAAGAGCATCTCTAATATCTACCGAGGAATCCGGTATAACATTAAAGTGTAGTACTTTTTTTTTTTAATTTTTAAGGCCACCCAATGTGAGTGGGGGGTTAGGCAGGACCCTTACTTGCATATATAACTAAAAGGAAAATTGTACAATGGAGGAGGACATTGAGCCAAGCCTCCAGAAGGGGAAGAAAATCCTAACAAAAGCATGGTGGTGACTAACCACCAAAAGAATGAAAAATAAATAAATAAATAATAAAGGCTCAACAACGAACGTGAGGGGTCTGTCAAGCGTCCAAAGCGAGAATGCCAGCAATCTCAAAAGGAAGGGATGACGAATCAGGGAATCGCTGATTGAGCTGCTGAGAGCAAGCCCAATTAGCCATAAAGTCTGCAGCCTGATTCGCCTCTCGCAGGACGTGGCAGACACAAGCCGAGAGAGAAGCACACAGAAGCCGAATCCGAACAAGCAGATAAGCATAAACCCAGCACCCAGTACCCTGAGAAGAAACCCAAGAAACCATTAAAGTATACTACTTGATGATTTGTATTTGTTTGAATAGCTCTAAGCAATGATTTATCAAAAGCATTGATCCGATCATCTCTTAGGATGACTATTAATGATCCTCCTAAATGTTTTATCCCAAGTAATTTTATTCCAACTTGGACTGCTCCTCTATGGACATAGGTATATCCATTTTTCTTTCCTTCTATTGTTGCTTGTTTTGAAATTAACCCTATATTTTTTTATTCTTTTAAGATGCTTTGAGTCATTTCAATTCTTTTAAACCTGTAAGAGATTATTTTCTCAACTAGTCCCATTCTATATAATTGTGAGAATTCAAACTTTGGTAGTTTATAGTTTCTCACATCTTCTATTATTTCTTTTAATTAGTATTATTCCATTTCTATTATATCTATTCTTTGATATTTTAGATTTTAAAGTTGTTATCATTTTTAGGGGTTTTATATCTAATAATTCTATAGGCTTTCTAAAACCTACTATATTTTTTGGAAGTTTTTTGGGGATTATTATTATTTGTTGACTAACCCTTTTAGTCAATTCCTGCATATCTATATGGGTTTTCCTTTTCTTTTTTTTTTTTTTTTGAAAGAATTTTTTACAACTTGTATTTCTTTTTCTAAATTTTTGGTTGTTTCCTTAATTTCACATATGGATATTGTTTGTTTAACAACTGTTGTTGTCAACTAATTGGCTGATTGATATGTATAATAGCGTTGTCAGACTCTCTTTTATTGACTCTTTTTTCGAATTTCATATTTGTTTATCTAGCCTTTCGATTAAAGGTTTTAAATCGTTTTGCACTTGAATATTAATTTTGCAAGTTCTTGTGTCCGCATTTCTACAAGTTTAGGGTTATATGGATCAATTTTTAAAGTTTTAACTATCCTTTCTATTTCAATAGTTTTTATTCTTAGTTCTTCAATTATTTTATCACTAAGATATTTATCACTAGTTTCAATTTTACAAAAAACTTGTGACACTGATTTTTAGTTAGATATTTACTTTGATTTCTAAGAATCAGATCTAGATTCTTTTCAAGTTTATTAAGATCTATAAATTAACTACTAAGGAAATCTAGTTTGTTGTTTAGTTTTTTAATTTCTTTTTTAAGGTTTTCTTCAACCCTTGTTTTAAATTGTTCTTCGATAATTCTAAATCATTCAGTTATTATGTTTAACTATTTTTCTTTAGAATTATTTTCTAAGT
Source organism: Ilex asprella (assembly GCA_023539305.1). Taxonomy (NCBI): domain Eukaryota; kingdom Viridiplantae; phylum Streptophyta; class Magnoliopsida; order Aquifoliales; family Aquifoliaceae; genus Ilex; species Ilex asprella. The sequence continues at coordinate 16,484,636 of CM042200.1, read as the reverse complement.
GGAAGAATAGATACGTTCAAAAAATAAGTGGAAGAATAGTTTTTCAAATAGAGATAGTATCTCTTTTTTTTTTTTTTTGTTTCTTTAATAACTTACTTGTTATTGGTGATTCACCACTGTTCATAAAAATTTGTGATCCTAAGGATGTTTCTTATGAGTAAATATTGAATACAATGGTGATACCATGCCACCATTGATGACATGGTTATACTAACCAATAATAAAACCTCAAATGAGAAAAGTGAGCTTAACTTGGGCTTATATGGCAGGAAGGTGGAAAGTTATTTGCTTTTATGACAGATTAATTATTGATTTTTATGGGGTCCATCTGCATATTTGTTTTAACATTATTGGTTGGTGATACCACATCATTTTGTCACGTTGTTTCACCGTTGTAATGAATTTTTTTCTCATTTCTTAGACTCTGATATCAAGTTATTTTGTGCCAACTTTTTTTTGGTTTATTTTAATCCTAGTTTTGATATTTAAAATCTATTGGGATTAATCTATACTACTAATGTCCATAGTTATATTTATATTTATACTACTAATAAAAGTACCTTAGCATGAAAAATTTTTGATTCACTAATTTGCCCTTATAAAAAACTATAATGGCTAGTATATCCTTCTGTATTTAAATATATAAATTATCATTATATCCTTATATTTTTAAATAATAAACTAATCTCTAACAAATCATATAATTGTCTCTATCTTTACAAAACTTTTGAATGGTAATATTATGCTTAACATGATATATGAAAAAATATTTTTTTTTAAAATTCCAATATTAATACACATCGACTACTCTATTGATACAATATCATCTCCAACACCAAAATATGGATATGTATAGTTTTTCTCTTCATTCAAAATCAAAATAATTTGATAAAAAATTATTGAGATACAAAGAAAAAACAAGAAAGACAAAAAAAAATCAAGAAAATAAAAATCTAAAATGCTTACTACTTAGTAGCTTGACTGAATAACAAAAATGAGTTTATTGGATGTTTATAGTTATGAAGAGAATGCTAATAATTTATGTATTATAAATATGAAATGATATCTAATTCAGCTACATAATTAGATTTTTTCATCTATTTTATCCTATGTTTCAACAATAAAACTGACGTGCAAATTGTATCCAAGTTAACATGACTTGCCTGATCAACTTGTTTAGTACATGGGTCACAATTGAGTCGTGATGACTTCTATAACACAAACAACACGATGAACACGAGTTGTTTAACATGTCTAAATAACTTTAAACTATCAAACTCAAATAAATCTTCATTTTTAATACAAATTATTCATTCATCCACATTACATCTGTTCAAATTACTAAATTAAAAGTAAAATATATGCTCACAACCATCTCATCCAACACATGAAAGATGTCTGACTAAAAAAAAAACATAGAAAAGAAGTTCAAGAAAACCACTCTCCGTACTCCCAAGCATCTTGCTTAGCACAACAAATCCATGTAGTTAAATAAAAAGATAATCCCAAATAACATAACACCACAAATTAGACAATCCCAACCATATATTGACACATGGAATTCTAACTAAACTAATCGTGACAATAATTAAATTGAATATCTCATCAACAGTCACACAAAAGAGCCTCTGTGACAGTGCAGTTCACGTCAAAGTTGTGCCACCACCAAAGAATAGAAACCAAAATGTTTAGAAGTCAAGGCTTGTCCACCCAAAATCAATACTAGTATAAACACAAGGAAGGTTATAATATCAACACATGAAAGAGAGGGTAAATGGCTACAGCCTAAGAAAATTAGTTTATAATTATCTCAACCGCAACAAAACCTCAGTGTGATGCTTTAAATAAATAGATGACAGATTGCAACAATAATTTTAGAATTTTATCAACAAAAAAAAACCTAAAATTCGAACTACTTGTGTGAAAGCTTCTCTTCAAGGAGCAAACCGTCATTTCAACATTCACACCTACCTTTAGTTCTAATTGCAACCAAACATGTTCAATAACACCACAATATATATATATATATATATATATATATATCAAGGAAAACAATACAATAAATAGAAAAACACTTAAAGTCTTGTAGTTTAAAATATCCAACTACGGACCAGTATAATATCGTGGTAGACAAAAACACTTGACCTTCCACATTAAGTTAACATGCTGCTCTAAAAAATGACTATTACATGGATAAAAAAATTACTACAAAATATATGCGGGTCAAGTAGTTTATGGTGGTGAATTAGATCAACAGAGTCAACTTAAGAAGGAAAAAGTGCAGCAGCTTTAGCTGCATGCAGAACATTGGCCGAAGAGCTCTCTGACATGCGATTTTTGGCTCCTCGAATCCTTGCATTTAAGGTATCCCCATTCCCCCAACAAAAAAAAAGAGCCAAAAAAAGGGTATGGGCACAAGAAATAAAAAAAAAATCTGGCATCTCTTTTGCCATGGAAAGTTTTTATTTGTTTGAAAACAACCTTATGGGTATTGTTTATAAGAGGAGGGGAGCTCTCAGGCTCGACTCAGTTGATATCAGCACACAAAGATCCTCCATATTGTCTATCTACCGTGGTTTGACATAATTGTAGATGTTTTTGTTTCCTAATGAAAATCCTTTGTGTGTGTTATGTAAAGGCTGCACAAAAACACAACACACGAAAGAAAAATTCCAAAAAAAAATCTAAGCTTTAAGAAAAATCTCAGCATCCCAAGAAATAATTCAAGCTTTAAGCAAAAATCAATTTGGTGTGTGCGCACAAACAATGTGATTGGTCTTTGTGTGGAACACTTCTATGGCATTTGATCGAACACCTTATGGGCGCTGTGCGATGTGAGTATTTAGAGAGACATAGAGGGAGAGAGGAGCAGCGACAGATGTGTACCTAAGCAACGATGGTGTATGAGCAGCAACAGTGACGCCCCAAAAACGGGGGGTTGTTAGTCAACCCGTTGATCACCTCTCAACCCACGGAAATACTCATGCATACCGTGTAACTCGATATCACATGTCATGTCCCATTTACCGGGATCCATAATTTAATAAAATTCGAGTAGAGTCTCTTTTGTACAAGGAGCTCTACCTAAAATACATCATGTGCATCATATAATCACATGACTCATTCGAGGTCCAATATACAACATTGACCACACCGGTTCATTTTTTCTTACTCATATAACAACATTTAATCACATGATCCATCTGAGGTCCAATGTACATCAATTCATACTCTCACATCATGATTTTATGCATTAAACATAGTTAATACAAGTTCAAAATTATAATTCTTTTACATACATTACATGCCCAAAAATTAACTTCGCAAAAGTTTTACAAAAAGGGACTAAAAGCCACAAGTCGACCTTTCTTTGTCGCTGGGGCCCAAATAGGCACCGTCCAACGGCGTGTATTCCCCACCTAAAATATTTTCAGTATAAGGTGAGCTACGCTTAACAGAGTATCTCCTACAAAGGCTACTCCTCAACCTAGATGCATCTGAAATCTGCACATACAACAATTAACAACCATTATCTATTCCGAACAAGAACATGTAATTCAAGATTGAAATTCTACCAAGTCACGTCATGATATGAGATGATACTCACTCATTCAATTTAACCCGAGTTCTCACCGACACCCATAACACAATGCAATGCATGTGTGTATTACATTTGTCATTGATGAAATACTTCCAATGACCTTTTGAAATAAAAGTCACTTGTTTATAAAACCAAGTCATTGTTTGTTGTTATGTATCAAATGAGTTTATTTATAAAATAAAATCTTGTGTCTTTGTTGGGCAACGAATTTTGGTATTACACCACCAGTTCCGTACACCATTACACCTTTCCGGAATTTCACCTCCGGGGTGTGTACGAACCAAGTAGCCGAGTCTTACACCGAAAAGAGAATCTAGCCCTTCTTGTTATACCCGACATAAGTTTTTCATACAATCATGCAATTCAGTCGGATCTTTGATCCAACCTTCTCAAGTCCATTTATCAAACACCAAGGATGGTGTTTGATCAACCATGCATCCACAACTACACTCATGCTTTATGCCCATGAATGTGATGCCAATATCATGCCCAAGATGCAATTAATGCCAAATGAGTAATTTAACCGTATATCAATATACCAAGGTCAATTATATTATGTGTATATAATTACTTTTATTCATCACAATGGCAATATATCAATGAACATATATCAACATTTTATACTTAACAACCAAACATAAGCACGTTATTACATAATCTATATCAATAACACACCTTATTCACAAAGGCACAATATAATCACATAGCATGCCCACCAATACCAAATTTCAAGAAATTGCAGAAGCAACTTTCATAAATCAAACCTAAGTTAGGAATTGATTAAAACCATTTTTATAAACCTAACCCTTTCCTATGGACACCATAGGATGAAAATAAACCAAAGTAGGAGAGAACCCTACCTCTTAAAGCATAAAATGAAGGGTAGAACCTTTAAGAACATCAACACCAACCACAACTCTAAACTCTTAATTTCCTAAAATATCTTCTTGGGATCTTCGGTGAAATCCTTCTTTTTTGGTACATAAGTGTAGTCTTCATCGAGGAGATTAACTTTGATTCTTGGCTCGATTTTATTTGAGCGACGGAGCTTCGTAGATCATAGCGTGAAGTTTTGAAATCTCACTTTTTTCTCTTTTTCCCCTCCTCTCTTCCTCAGACGTTTACACACTGATTTCAAAAGATATTTCCTTCAAAAAAAAATTTTTTAAAGATATTTATAGCCCTTGATGCTTGGTGCACATCGCGCCACACGCGCCCTTGTCCGGGTCCGTTTTCATCCCAAAACGATTAATTTTATCTCGGTTTAAGTTGAAATTATTTTTTATTTGAACTTTCTTTCAATTATAAGAAAATTTTATAAATTTTATTCTTGGGAACGTTTGTAAGGTTATTCGACACCTAGTTGCCTCATAAAACGTGAAAATTTGATTATTTTGAAATTCGAAGAAATTTTTTTGGGCAACTCGTTTTCACGATACGAATCAAATGATGAAGTCCGTTACGTCATCCTAGCTCTAAAAAAATACGATTTTAAATCCACATTATAGTAACAAATTATTGTTTTTTCATTTTTTAGAAAAAGTTCAAATTTACCGGGGTTTTACATTCTTTCCCCTTAAAAGAATTTTGTTCCTGAAATTCACACACATACACCTTCAGTCACGTGTATATGCGGCAAGTATATCATACTCATAACTACAAAAATGTACATTCATCTTCAAATAAGAAAGGATAACTGGTACAAATAGTGTCATCGCGCTCCCATGTCGCCTCCTCCATTCCTCTATGCTGCCACAACACCTTCACTAGTCTCATAATCTTACCTCCCAAAATCTGATCCCGGTTATCCATGATACGCACCGGTCCCTCCTCGAAGGTCCCATCCGCATCAACACCAAGCTCGCCCCAATCCACCATATAAGTCAGATATGGAGTGTATTTTCGGAGCATAGAGACATGAAATATAGCGTAAACACCCAATAGATTTGGCGGTAATGCCAATCGGTAAGCAACTATGCCCACCCTCTCAAGTACTTCAAAGGGCCTGATATACCTCGGCGATAGCTTTTTTCGCTTGTCGAACCTGATCACTCCTCTTTTAGGCACCACCTTCAAGAAGACATGATCCCTATCTCATACTCAGGTCGTTGAAGTTTGTCAGCTTTGTTTTTCTAACAGCTCTGAGCTGTGAAAAGATAATTTTGTATCAAGTCCACCTTCTCTGAGGTGTCTCTAACCAATTTTGGACCCGTAGAAGGCCTCTCTCCTACCTCCGTTCAACAAACCAGAGAACGACAAAACCTTTCATATAGTGTCTCATAGGGTATCATCTGTATGCTCGTCTGATAACTATTGTTGTAGGCGAACTCGACTACAGATAGGTGTTCTTTCCAAGTACCCTTGAGATCTAGGACGCATGTCCGTTACATGTCCTCTAAAGTATGGATGGTCCTCTCCGACTGACCATCCGTCTGGGGATGAAAAACAGTACTCATCATCAACTGTATCCCCATGGCTTACTGAAAACTCTCCCAAAAAATGAGTCATAAACTTGGGATTCTAATCTAATACTATAGATACTGGCACCCCATGCAACCAGACAATCTCTCGTATATACAACCAATAGAATTCCTCTAGTGTGAAGATCAACTATACTGCAAAAAAATGTACAGACTTCGTAAGTCGGTTCACTATCACCCATACTACGTCATGCCCTCGCGATGTTTGTGGAAAGTGGGTCACAAAATTAATCGTGACATGCTCCCATTTTAACTTAGTTACCTCCAAAGGTTGGGATAACTCTACTGGTCTCTGGTGTTCAGTCTTCACCTGCTAACACGTGAGACATCGATTAACAAAAATTTTAACGTGTTTCTTCATTTCGCTCCAATAATACTGGTGACAAAGATCATGGTACATCTTCGTGCCACCTAGATGCACAGCAAAACGGGAGCAATAGAACTCTCTCAGGATCTCCTCTCTCAGCTCCGCAAATTGGAGAACCACAATCCTTCCCCTAAATCGAAGACTACCATCCATATGAATGGTCCAGCCCTAGTCACTTGTACCTAACTACACTCGGTCCCTAATGGGCAAAATATTTGTATCCTGTCCTTAGGACTCGATCACTTTTGCTTAGCAGGGAAGGTGTAGCCACCAAACTCGCCAAAGTGCCCTGAGTCTGACCCATGTAGAGTAGCCTGAATAGTCCCACAGTCTCGAACATCTGCTACTCTCGAGAAGCCACACTAGCAAAGACTCCCCGTGACTTCCAGCTGAGTGCATCAGCCACCACATTTTTGGGTCAACTTGGTCATAGGTGCTGCTAATCGAGAGAAGTCCTTAATGAAATTTGGCAATACTTTGCTAATCCCAAGAAACTGTATATCTCAAAGACTGACTTCTGTCTCTCCCAATACATAACTGCCTCAACCATCTCTGGATCCACGGATACACCCGAAGCCGACACCACGTATCCTAAAAATTTCACCTTGGTAAGTCAAAATTCACACTTGCTGAATTTGGCACACAACGGGTCTCTCAAGGTCTGGAGAATAACCTTCAAGTGACCCTCATGCTTCTTCTTAGACTTAGAGTAGATTAAGATGTCGTCAACAAAGACCACGACAAACTAATCTAGGTAGGGTTGGAACACCCTATACATGAGATCTATGAATGTCATTGGGGCATTCGTCAACCCGAATGGCATCACTGTGAACTCGAAATGTCCATATTACGTTCCAAATGCCGTCTTAGGGATATCTATCTCTCTAACCCTCAATTGATGGTGATCGGTGTAGAGATCTCTTTTCAAGTAGACCTGCACCCCTCTCAACTAATCATCAATCCTTGGCAAAGGGTACTAATTCTTGATAGTAACCTTATTTAACTGCCAGTAATCTACGCATAATCGAAGACTCTTGTCTTTCTTCTTGGCAAACAACACCAGAGTGCCCAAAGGTGAAGTGCTCGGTCTAATAAAGCCCCTGTCCAACAATTCCTGCAATTGGACCTTGAGTTCTCGCAACTCAAGGAACGTCATCTTATATGGAGTCATAGAAATGGGCGATATATTGGGGTGCAACTCAATGATGAAGTCTACATCTCTATGTGAAGGTAATCTCAATAGTTCTTCCGAAAAGACATCTTCTACTCACAAACCACCCAAGGTAGTCCCAACTTTTGTCTCATCTCGTCTCGTCTCGTCCTCCAGGGTAAGGCTTGCTAGCCAACCCATCAACTGTCCATGCCAACGGGATTCATACACTATTTGGGGTAAAGTGTCATGCTTTTCCCCCTGAAACTTGAAACAAACACCCTCTGGTGCTTAGGCAGTGACCCTCTTACGATCACAATCAATAATGACTCGGTGTGCTGCCAACCAATCCATCTCCAGGATGACATAAAACTACGACATGTCTATGACCCTAAGGTCCACGGTGAGTTAAATCCCTGAGATTTTTAACTCACAATTTTGATATATCTAATCAATACTCACCCTAGCTTTTAGGGGAGAACTCGCACGTAATGACTCTTCCAAGGTTTCAACCGCTATGTCCAAATCCCTCACACAAGTCAAATAATAATAGAGCACTAACTTAGTATCGCAAAGTAGAGATCAAAATTGAACAATTGAAATTTCTCTCATTGTTTCACTAGTAAAGCTTGTGCCACCACAAGTAGACATTTACACCATGAACCATCCCTTTCATTTTTTTTTTCGGACCCCCAAGGTTATGTTCTCTAACCCTCGTGTCTCTTTTCTATATACATTTAACCATACATAATCTTCACTTAACACATGACATGTAACAAGTAAAGCACACAACATAAAATGCACAATGGATGCAATGGTCTAAACCCATACCCCTCATGCCCTAGGTAAATCGTACATCTAAGCTATAATACCAAGCTGGGATGCCCCAAAAATCGGGGGTCCTTTGTTAACCCGTTGATCACCCATCAACCCGTGGAAATACTCATGGATACCATGTAACTCGATGTCACATATCATGCCCCATTTATTAGGGTGCATAATTTAATAAAATTCGGGTAGTGTCTCCTTTGTACGATGAGCTCTACCCAAAACACAACCTGTGCATCATACAATCACATGACTCATCTAAGGTCTAATATATAACATTGACCACACCTGGTCTATTTATCCATACTCATATAACAAAATTTAATCACATGACCCATCTGAGGTTCAATGTACATCAATTCATACTCCCACATCATGATTTTATGCATTAAACATAGTTAACACAAATTCAAAATTACAATTCTTTTATATACATTACATGCCCTAAAACTAACTTCGCAAAAGTTTTACATAAGAGGGTACTCTCCAACCTAGATGCATATGAAATTTTAACATGCAACAATGAACAACCATTATCCATTCCGAACAAGAACATGTAATTCAAGATTAAAATTTTACTATGTCATGTCATGTTATGAGATGATACTCACTTGTGCACTTTAACTCAAGTCCTCACCAACTCACACAATACAATTCAATGCACGTGTGTAAAACATTTGTTATTGATGAAATACATCCAATAATTTTTTGAAATAAAAATCACATTTTTATAAAACCAAGTCATTGTTGGATATTATGTATCAAATGATTACTTTTATAAAACAAAATCTTGTGTCTTTGTTGGGCAACGGATTTTTGTATCACACTGCCGGTTCTAAACACTATTACACCTTTTTGGAATTTCACCTCAAGAGAGTGTATGAACCAAGTAGCCGGGTCTTGTACCCAAAGGAGAATCTAACCCTTCTTGCTATACCCGACACAAGTTTTTCAAGCAACCATGCAACTCAGCAGGATCTTTGATCCAACCTTCCCAAGTCTACTTATCAAACACCAAGGATGGTGTTTGATCAACCATGCACTCATAATTACACTCATGTTTTATGTCCATGAATGTGATGTCAATATCATACCCAAGATGCAATGAATGTCAAATGAGTAATTTAACCGTATATCAATATACCAAGACCAATTATATCATGTGTGTATAATTACATTTATCCACCATAATGGCAATATATCAATGACCATATATCAACATTTTATACTTAACAATCAAACATATGCATGTTATTACATAATATATATCAATAACACACTTTATTCACAAAAGCACAATATAAACACATAGCATGCCCACCAATACCAAATTCCAAGAAATTACACAAATAACTTCCATATATCAAACCCAAGTTAGGAATTGATTAAAACCATTTCTATACACCTAACCCTTTACTATGGACACCATAAGATGGAAATAAACCAAAGTAGGAGGGAACCCTATGTCTTGAAGCGTAAAATGAAGGGTAAAACCTTCAAGAACACCAACCACAACTCTAAACTCTTGATTTTTTAAAATCTTTTCTTTGAATCTTTGGTGAAATCCTTCATTTTTGGTACGTAAGTGTATTCCTTGTCAAGGAGATTGACTTTGATTCTTGGGCCGAGTTTATTCAAGCAACAGAGCTTCATATATCGTAGCAAGAAGTTTTAAAATCTCGTTTTTTCTCTTCTCTCTTCCTCACACGTTTACACACTGATTTCAGAAGATATTTCCTACAAAAAATCAGATTTTTACCAATATTTATAGCCCTTGATGCACGTCGTGCCACACGCCCCCTTGTTCGGATCCATTTTTGTCCAGAAATGATTAATTTCATCTCAGTTTAAATTCAAATTATTTTTATTTGAACTTTTATTCAATTATAAGAAAATTTTATAAATTTTATTATTGGGGACGTTTGTGAGGTCACCCGACACCCAGTTGTCTCGTAAAACGTAAAAAATCCGACTATATTAGAATTTGACCAAAATTTTTTAGGGAACTCGGTTTCGCGATACAAATCCAACGGTGAAGTCCATTGTGTCATCTGAGCTCTAAAAATACATATTTTAAATCTGTATTATAGTGATAAATTACTATTTTACCCTTTTCAAAAAAAGTTCAAATTTACTCGGGTTTTACAGCGGCTGGGTGTTTCATAGCGACAAACTAAGAGATTTGGGAGACCAAAAAATTGTCAAATATGAAGAAAATTTGTGAAACATAATTTGATAATTTTGATGAATGGGAAGCTAGCCTTTGAGAATAAAAAATTCTCTTTGATATGAAACAGTAGAGTTGAGATTTCTCCTCTCTGAGTTTTCTCACAAATTGGGTGTTTCCTTAGTGTATTCTCTCTGTATGCAAAGAATCTTATTTATAATGTAGGATTCGGCTAGCCATTCAACTAGCCGTTACCACTCAGTATAATATCCTCAACTATCCAATATTTTCTCAACTCTACCGATGTTTCCTCAACCCTCTGCCGTCAAAGTAGGCTAATTACACTCTAATTAGGAATGACTAGTTTTTCACTATTTGATGGGTCCCTCTAGCCGAGTCGTTCATACTGACTAGAAAAGATCCAACCCAAACATCTAATTATATCAATATAATATATATGTATGCATACATCATTATAAAATAATATTTAATATATAATAATTTGACAAAAAATGTATTTATGTTATATGTCATGAAT
>CM042200.1:16449794-16473105 GCA_023539305.1 Ilex asprella | reverse complement strand
GTTATATGTCATGAATAATGAAATGATTTATAAAGGGAATAGGGTTATATATATATATATATATATATATTTGGATTGACCATCAACCGTGGCTTAATTAACATCGAGGGATTTTAGCCACCTATTCCAACATCTCCCACTTGGCTACAAGTTTGAGATATTCATTCATAACTTAAACCCATAGCAATGAGATGTCGTTTAAATTCTTCAGTTTCAATAGGTTTTGTCAATGGGTTTGCAACCATATCTTTTATACATAGATAATCAATACTAACTTGTTATTTTTATATTATATCACTTATATAGTGATATTGTAACTCTATATGCTTACCTTTGGGCCATGTTTTTCCACTATTAATGGTTTTTACAGCAGCCTAATTATCACAAAAAATAAGTTATCTACACAGATAACCTTTAAATAAGTTAGAAACTATTTTATTCATACGGCCTAGGAGACAACCATACTACAAGCAACGTATTTGGCTTCCATAGTACTTTTAGATATGCAACCTTGATTTTTACTAAACCATGAAATAGCACCACCACAAAAAAATAAATATGTAACCTGTGGTGGAGTTTCTATCATCAATATCACCAATAAAATTAGCATCATAATAACCATTAGCATTTATATCATCAGCTTGATATGTTAAAAAAAAAGTCTAATGTACCTTGTATGTATCTAAATACACGTTTCACATCTAACCAATGAGGTATATCTAGATTACTTTGATATCGACTAATCAAACCAACAACATAACTAAAATTCGGTCTAGTGCATAGCATAGCATACATAAGACTACCATAAACTTCCGCGTATGATTTTGATTCATTTCTTGTATTTCTTTTTCAGTTTTAGGAGTCATATTCTTTGGCAATTTTTCTCCTTTGTAAATGGGTGATTCAATAGGTTTGCAAGAATTCATTTTTAATTTCTTTAAAATATTTTCCAAACAAATTTTTTGAGATAAACTCAATTTTCTTTATTTTCTATCTCTAGAAATTTTAATTCCAAGTACATAATGTGTTTCACCCATATCTTCATTTCAAACTTGGTGTTTAACCAATCTTTTAGTTCTAAGATTTTATTATATCATATCTGGCAAGTAAAATGTTATCCACATATGAGAAAAGAATAATATAATAACTTCAACTATTCTAAGTGTATATACAATGATCATAGTTATTTGGAACAAAACCAAAAGATATAATTGCATTATGACAAGTACGATGCCATTGCCTTGAGGATTGTTTTAAGCCATATAAAGATTTATTCGATTTGTACACCTTATCTTCTTTACCTTCAACTTTATATCCTTACGGTTGATACATATAAATTTTTTCTTTAAGTTAATCACTAAGTAAAGCAGTCTCAACATCCATTTGATGCAACTCTACGTCCAAGTATGCAACCAATGACATTAATATTCTTATTGAGGTAAACTTAGCTATGGGAGAATATGTTTCATCATAATCTATACCTTTCTTTTGTGGTATCCCTTAGCCACTAATCTAGCTTTATATTTATCTATTGATCCCTCCGATTTAAATTTATTTTTAAGGATCCATTTACACTCAATTGCTTTTCTATCTATTGGTAAATCAACTAACTCTCAAATTTTGTTTTTCTCTATAGATTCTATTTCTTCTTTAATTGTTTCTCTCCATTCTAGATGATCAATTTAATTTATAGCATCATTTGAAATTTCTTCACTATTGAATGCATAATAATATTTTAAGTAGCTAGGTGGATGTCTTTCCCTTTGTATTCTAGTTAACGTATCCTTGGGTGGAGCCACTTTTATTATTTGCTCAGGTGGTTGTTTATTTTCATTTTCTTTAGTAATTTCAAATAGTTCAACCATTTTCTCAATTTTGTCTAAGTCATCTTCAAAGAAAAATGCATATCTACTTTCAGTGACTCCCACTAATCCATCACTATGGTGAATTACAAATCTATAGCCAATAGAATTTTCACAATATCGAATAAAATTACATTTTATTGATTTATGATCTATTTTTCTTCTATTAGGTCCTAAAATTTTAACATGAATTCTTACTACCCCAAACTTTTAAGTGAATAAGACTTGGTTTTGTACCTCTCCAAATTTCATGTGGTGTCATTCCTATTGTTCTAGAGGGTACTCTATTAAGAATACAAATGGCGGTAGAAACAATCTCACTTCAAAAAGTGGCGCTTTAGGGTGCATGATTAAGCATAGATCTAACCATGTCAAGAAGTGTGTTATTTCTCCTTTCGGCTACACCGTTTTGTTGAGGAGTATAAAAAATTGCTAATTGATGTATTATTCTATTTTCTTTACAAAAGGATTCAAAAATTTTAGCCATGTATTTACCACCTTGATCCATCCTTAATATTTTAATTTTTTTTACCTAGTCCACCTTAAATTCAATAAATTTTTGTAAGACATTCGATCTATTCTTTAGTAAATATATATAATCATATCTTCAATAGTCATCCATAAAAGTAATAAAATATTTCATACCATAATGGGTTTTAACATTTAGAGGACCACAAATATCTGAATGTATAAATTCTAGCAAATTTTTAGCTCTTACTAATTTTTCAAATGACTTTCTAGTCATTTTTTCCACTTATACAAGATTCACATGGTTTCAAGTCAAGATCTAAATCTGGAATCAATCCAATGTTAACCATATTTTTTATTTTATTGTAATTAATATAACTTAGTCTCATATGCCATAAAATAGAATCAACATTAATATCACAAGAGACATCGATATAAGTAGAAGAAGAACCAATTTTATTATTGTCACTAGTAACATTCAAACAATAAAGACTATCAACTTTAGTCCCCCATGGAAGAATACAACCATGTTTACCAATAGAAACTTTAGAAGATCGAAAATGGACTTTAAAACTGTAAACCCCCACATGTTAACGTAATATAATCATAAATTGTGTAATAATGTGATATATGTAATGGTGTAGGAATAAATCCCATGAGTTATAACCGTAGGAAATACTAATATTATAGAAATAATAGTTAAAGCCAGTTTAGCTGGTGAATATATGACATAACTTGTAAAAGAACTTCTATCAACTATATTTGGGGTACAAATGTATGTTGTGTAAGTTTGGGTTGGCTTTGGAAGAGTTTATGATAGATTGAAAATGAAAAACGGAGAAAAAAGACAAAACTGGGCAAAACCGTACCGGTATTGTATTCCGAAACAATTTTGTCCAGAGAGTTAGACGTACCGATACAGCCGAAAGAATTCTGACAGTTTAATGTCACGATTTAGGGTCCATTTTTGCCCTATAAATGCATTGCGACGCCTTTTTTGGCTCTATTTCGGCCCCTCTAACTTTAGAAACCTTAAGAGAGGAAGAAAAGAATAGAAGAGAGGAAGAAAGGAAGAGAAAAACAAGAGTTTAAAGGGTTGATTCAAGATCAAAACCTAGCTTTCAAGAACATAAAGTAGGAGATTTCTTCTCTTTCTCTTACATTGAGATTAGGGCTTATGTATATATGTATGTTTTGCTCTAAATGTTATATATATGATATGAAATCCTCTCTTAGTCTTTTGAGCAAAAATTACTTGTTTTTAACCAAGTTAGGATTGAATACCCATGAAATCTCTTTTTGTATTTCAAAACCCTAGATTTTGGAGAGTGATGAATTTTCATCTTAAATTCTTCCTTAATTATTGATGTTGGAACCATAGAACTTGGTGTGAGTAATAAAAGGATATGGTTGTGATCTCTTGTACTTTTCATATTTGATTATTGGAATTGTCACATGATGAATTGAAAAATTTTGTTAATACTTTGGAAATTGCTTTTAAATCGGAGATGTGGAATTGTTGGGTATTTGAGAAAATAATGGGCAATGTATTGCTTGTATGGTTGTATGGAAAAATATGAGTGAGAGGTTCCTTGTAAAGATGCTCATTCCTTCTCAAGATATTCCTTATAAGGATGCTTGAGAAATCAAACCTTGAGGATGAAAGGTTTCTTGTAAGGATGCTCAAGCCAAAAGAGGACAATGCGTGATCTTCTCAAAAGGTTACTTGTAAGGATACTTGAGAAGCCAAACCTTGAGGGTGAGAGGTTCCTTGTAAGGATGCTCATGCCAAAAGAGGACAGTATGAGATTTTCTCAAGAGGTTCCTTGTAAGGATACTTGAGAAACTCAAACCTTGAGGGTGAGAGGTTCCTTGTAAGGATGTTCGTGCCTTGAAGGACAATATTACATCATGTGTTGGAAATGGTTTATATTTTGAAAATAGATGTTTATTGGAACTTGATTGGTATTATTCATTTCTATTATTTTTTCTACTTAAACTTGAGATCAGTTGTAAAATGTTCATGTTTTACTTCAAAGATTATATATGCTATTTGTGAAATGAGACCGACCTTTTTATATGTTTTTTTAAAACCTTGTTGGAGTTTGGGACGATTTTGCTACAGAGCTTCGTGCTCATCCTCTACAAATTATATATTTTCAAATTATGTGCTAGAGGAGGAGATTAGTGTTTATGAGCCAACACATTTGGAGGCACCACCCGAGGGGAATCTAGACCCCGAGGTGGACCTGTAAAGACATAGCTTCTTTTGTACTAGACTTGAGAATTTAAAAGTCTAGTTTTCTTTTGTATTTCCGCTGCAAGTGTAATTTAATTCCTTTGGGATGTAAATGTCATATTTTGACATATTCTTTTGACATTGTGGTCATAACTTGACTTATTCTATTAAAATATCTTGTTACTTGTATATATGATGAATGCAAAATTTCTTATTGATGGATTTATTTAATGCTCTCATGATGTGAATGGTGATTAGCATGTAATGCCATCCAAGGAGGTATTTGGGACATTACAAAAACTCATATCATCTAAACGTGACACATACAAGAGACTATGCCGAATATTAGGTGCACAAAGTACATCAATCAAGAGGAGGTTGTTTTACCCAAAATTCTCACAGTGCTAATTTCAAGCACATCACAGTAAGTATTATTTTTCATGTATAACTTGTGGTTGTTGATTTTCACATTTATTTCAAAAAATTATCTCTAGTCTTAGCCACATGCTGAGAAGAGGTAAAATCAATCCACCGAGCAAGAGAGTCACAGTCTGCAAGAAGTGCCTCAGAAACCACAGACACAATGTCTCTTGATCCTTTAAAATTTTGACCATTATTCTTTTGTGTGCAATTTCTTTTGTAATGATCGGACAACCTATAATAAGTACCAATTTATTTTCCTTTAAAATTATTATGTCTCTTGAACTTGTTATATTTCTTATTATTTCTTTTAAAGTGTTTGTCTTGTCTTGACTTAAGAAAAGATGGAGTAGTTGACACATTATTAGATAGAGTACCCATGAAAAATTGGGAAGATGGGGCACTAGAAATTAGGTTTAACACATTACTAGTTTTCTTTTTAGCCCTTCTCTCGGCCTCAATGCCTAGCAACATAAGTAACTTTGCCATTGTTAAATCTTGGCCATACATATTCAAAGAAATCACAATGGACTCCCATGAATTATGAAGACTATGTAAAACAGTAGAAACTTGCATTTTATCGGGAATTGGGTTGCCTAGAGATGTCAACTCTTTAGCTATTACCACAAGCTTATTGACATATTCAACAACAGACTTATCTTTTTTTTATAAAAGTGTCATTATATTTTTCAATCAATAGTTGAATATATGTGTTAGAGACAGTACCATAGACATGTGTTATTGCATCAAACATAGACTTGGCAGTTTCAAGTTCCTAAAAAATGACCTCTAAATCGAGTTCCATGAAAGTGAGCAAGATTGACCTAACCAATTTATCGTTCTCTACGAATCTTTCGTAGGTGTTTCTAGCACCCTCTCCGTCTCTAAGAGGTTGTTCTTTTGGGTATGGTGTGTCAATGACATATTTAACTTTATCTTTGAAATAATATGTGATAGATCCTACGTTTTCAAGTTGAATAATTTGTACCATTAAATCTCTCGATTTTGCTTAGTTCTACACTAACAGCCTCAGACCCCATATTGACAAATTATAAATAATAAAAAAAATCTAGGTAAAATTGGTTAGAACTGACCCGATTTAATTTTGTTACCAAAGTGTGGTTCCAAGAGTGTTTCGAGTAGACTGCAACACCAATTGCTTAAATTTGTAATAATCACGATATATTTTTCATAGCTCAGTCCTGCAACACAATGAAAAATAGTTGAAGAACCACCAACAACCTTCTCTGTGATTTGGTGCCAAAAGATTAATAAGAGTTGGTGTTTTAGTCAAACACGTTGAAGAACCTCCATATCAAGAAAGAAATAAAATTTGAGCTTTGTTCTTTGGACTTCAAAGAACTTGCACAATAAATGACAGACTGGAGGATGAAATAATCTTTGACCAATTCTCTGTTTTGTAGAATGTAATGGAAAAAGGTGGGAGTGAAAACAAGAATAAAATAAAAGAATCAAACATTCTTATCAGATTTGATCATGACCGCCTGGTGCTCTGATATAAATGAAGAAAATTTGCTGAGCAAAATTTGATAAATTTGATGAATGGGGACCACACCTTTGAGAATTAAAAATTATCTTTAATATGAAAGTAGTAGAGTTGATATTTTTCCTCAATGAGTTTTCTCACAAATTGAGTGATTCCTTGGTGTGTTCTTTTTGTATACAGAAAACCTTATTTATAAGGGAGGATTCAACTATTTGTTCAACTAGTCGTTACCACTCAGCATAATATCCTCAACTCCTCAATATTTTCTCAACTCCACCAGTATTTCATCAACCATCTACAATCAAAGTAGGTTATATTCTAAGTAAGATTGATTAGTCTTTCACTACTTAATGAGTCCCTCTAGCAAGGTCACTCATACTGGCTAGAAAAGATTCAACTTAAACATTCAATTATATCAGTGTAATATATATGTCACAGAGTTACAACGTATCTTTTGGGATAGTATTCTACTACCTCGTTATCTCCATGTAAGTGGCTTTGTGTTTGCCTTTAAATTTTTTAGTTGTAGCTATGAAAGTTACAACCCCAATCAACTAGCTAGACAATTCAGCCTGACCCAATGCATCCTTTCATTGATGAGCCTACAAGTGAGAGGGAAAAAATAAATTCAAATACCCTATTATTATCCATTCTCTTCACATCAATCCAAGCAAAGGAAAAACTAGTTTGATTGAGAGCCAAAGAAGAAAAGACACCGAAGTTCTTCTACAAGATTGATGTAGTCTACCATTAATGCCCATTATTCTACTGATCATTCTTTAAAAAGGGCGAAGTCCTCCTAGTTCTTAGTCAATAATTTGACAAAAAATGCATCGATGATATATGTCATGAATAATATAATATTTAACCAATGGATTGGAGTTTTATATGTATTTCGGATTTGACCATCAACCATGGCTTAATTAACATCGAGGGATTTTAGCCACATATTCCAACAAAATAAATCAAGTTGAAATGGGATAGAGGACTAATAACTTGAGAGAATTTCAAAAGTTCTTCTGAACTAATTGAAAGTAAATTGGAGAAAAGTTTGTCAATTCTCTATATAGAATAGACGAAATAGAGAGAGATTTGGTTTGCATGGCAGTGGCGCTATTATAGTGGTTTATGATTTGGGCATGATTGTGTGAGAAAGAGGAGGAAAGAGAGAGAGGTTGGGCGTGTGTGAGGCAGATAAGGAAAGAAAGGCGGTGGGCGATGGCTTGAGTGCTTGAGCAGAGGGGCGGAGCCAGAAAATTGTGTCAGGGTGGACACGAATATTTCTACAAATGATTATTATTTTTTTCTTATAATTGATAGAAATAGGACAATAATTTATTTAATTACATCATATTTAATACTTAAAAGTTCATTAATCCCACCATACTAAAATTTGGTAAGCCTAGTATATACAAACGACTGATAACATTTTTTTTACAAAATATTAATTAATTAAAATCATTTAGAATTGACTTCGGTGAATTTTTGAACTTTTAAAAACGTAGCATAAAAACTTTATTTTTCTTTAGACACATAATCATGTTACCACTTTGGTATTTATAAATCATTTGATTGATTATGCAGTTTAATGTGCACTTTATAAGTTTTACCATAATTAGCAAATAAATGTCAAAATCAAAAGTAAATTAGCGAATATGTATATCATGTCTTTTTTAGTCTTAGAAATTATAAAATGATTCTAGTATATTCAAAATTTATCTAAATAGGTACATAACCAGTCCAAAAATATGTCAAAAAATTCATATTTATTTGATATAAATATACACTAATTGATGTGCCAAAAAAAATAAGGAGAATATAATTAAAATTATTCATTTGATATAAGTGCACATTAATATTTTTGTCTTTGATTTTGGCTGTGCACAAATAATATATTATACAAATATACAATATACATACTTAAGTAATGATAAAAAAAATTGAGGGGGGGGGGACTTGCTCACCCTGGGCTGTCTCCGCCCTTGTGCTTGAGAGATAGACGTATACATATGGGAGAGTGGAGTTTGAAAGATAGACAAAGTGGGAGCAAATTAAGGCGTGAAAGGGGCCGAAGTTGACAAATTGATGGGCACTTAATTTAAAAGTTGAAATTTTTAGTTGTATGTGTGCTTGAGAGAGAGATAGAGACCGAGAGGCAAAGAGAGAGGTGGTATATGGAACATTGGAGTTTGGAGTTGTATATGAGTTGAAAGACTAATTCAAATTTTTAGGCATAAAAAAAACGTCGGTCGGATTGATAATTTCAAAACCATATGAGTCGCAAAAAGTTCGAAACAAGCAAAATTAGCCCCATTATCCTTTGATCCCTTAAATATAGCCTCAATTACACTTTGCTTCTCAAATGATTAAATTTTTTTATATTATCCTCTCAATTACTTGAATTAATTTTACAAAACCTAAAATACAAACATCTTTTGAGCTGAAAATAAAAATGAGTCAAAAACAAAGTGAAACAAAATCACATAGTGGAGGGCATTTTGAAATTAAATCACATGCTTTGAGGGGGCAGAGTGAAATAATTTTCTATCTTATTTCTAATGGTTGTTAATCCTTGGGGTAATGAGACACTAATAATTATAGTTAAAGAAGTAATGTGGAAACATGACAGATAAGAGGTAAAATAATATAAATCTTATAATTTAAGGGGGTAAAATGTAATTAATCCTAATGATATTTGAAAAGACAAAAATAGGGAGGGGCTGAGAACCAATTGACGTGACGCCTTAGGCAGAGAGCCAAAAACCAGGTCAAGGCGTGACGACTTAGGCTGAGAGAGGGAGAGAGAGAGATCACCATTCTCATATATCTTCTCTTCTCTTCTCTTCTCAGATCTCCACAGCCCATTCCATCCTTCGTAGTCCAATTCTCTGTCTACATTCCTTTCAATTTTCCTTCGTTTTTCCATTTAAATGGCCAATTCTGAGGAATCAAGCCCCCTTTTGGCAAAGCAACCAGAGGTGAACGATGAAAAGAAATCCACCAAACCCGCCACCACCACACCTCCGCCAGCTGTGATGGTGATGAAGAAGTCGCCCCCGCAGGTACCTGGTGAAGCCCCCTACGGGTGGACAGCCGATGGGTTGCCGTTTGGGCACGCTAGCGTTGTGGGTCAGCCGATGCCTAGGGCCCACTGGGACTCGTCCCTCTTCGCTTGCCTTGGTAGGAATGATGAGTTCTGCAGCAGCGACCTTGAAATCTGTGAGTATTCGAAAAATGATCTTATTCCATTTACTTTTGGTTGGAAAATATGATTTTTTTGCATTAGGTTTCTTTTTTATTGACCTGAGCTAGGATATTTTGGCCTAATCAGGTCGGATCAAGGATTTTGTATTGAATTTTATTTTCTGTATTTTGATTGATATTTGAATTGCTGAAAAAATTGACTGAAAAATGAAAGTAAATGAGAAATTAGATCATATATGATCTCTCTAAATCAGGATTGCTAGGTTAATTATGAGTTTTTCCCCAAAATTGTGAATTCCGTACAAATTAAATGGATCAATTCATTGATATAACTACAAAACTTTGTGAGCACAGGGATTGAGTGCAAGTGGTGGAAAATGGTTTCTATATGTTGTATCTGATTTTATTGGGTCTGTTAATCTGGTCTCAACTTGAAAATTTTTCTATCTGACATCTACAGACATACTCAAGTAGGTCTTTTAGATTATAATTACATAAAATATAACCAAAATGAAGATTGTGGGAAACGTGCATCCAAATTGTGTTATATTTTGGCCAAACTGATCAACTGTGACTTACTCAGCTGTGATTAGATATAAGTTAGTCGAAAAAAGGGTAAGATATCTAGTTAGCATGACAGCCCCTCATTCTGTTAATCCACTGAATATTGGTGGTTTTGTGTGGACTTTCATGAAGATCCTGTTTTTGTGGCGTACTGTTTCCAATGGTCCATTTAATGAATACAGCTTGAGGTGGCTGTATCATGTTGGGGGCGTTATCTATTGACAATTGTTGATCGTTTCTCTGGATTACTATTGGGTTTTGAGACATATGCAGATCATACATATGATAGCGCTCACAGTTTAACGGAAAATATAGCCTTTAAGAGTTTTTTTTTGGTTTGATCAATAGCCTTTAAGAGTACAATGGAGAAATATTATGTACCCGACCCCAAATAGTTGGGAGCTTGGGATAAAAGCTTTGTTGAGTTGAGTTGTACTCTTGGGTCTTGAGATTTCAGTTATAAATTCATCTGTTTGAAATGGGTGATCTCAGATCTGCATATGTATCTGAGGCTTCTTTCATATATACTGACCACATGACATTTGGCAGGTCTTCTTGGAAGTGTAGCCCCCTGTGTGCTATATGGAAGCAATGTTGAGAGACTTGGATCTGGTTCTGGCACCTTTGGAAACCACTGTTTGACGTACTCTGGTCTATACCTGATTGGTAATTCCTTTTTTGGCTCAAACTGCTTGGCACCCTGTTTCTCATACCCTAACCGTGCAGCTATTCGCCGGAAGTTCAACCTAGAGGCAAGTCAAATTCTAACCCTCCCTCCCTCCCTCCCTCCCTCCCCTTCCCTTCCAACCTTAACCTTATGCATACTGGTTTATTCTTCAATTGGGCCACGCGCCCAGTTACAAGAAAGCTAAAAAGAAGAAATCTCTTTTTTTTTTTTCTTCTTATAAGTGATGACCAATTTGTTTTGGCCTCTAGACTGTTAAGATTTTAATGTATAAATCTTTATATCACAAGCTATATCATCCAGTGATTTTAGGATTTGCATTTTGTTCTGTGTTGGTTGAATGGTTCTTCATATTAGAGGAAATTAGATGGCAGTATGAAGCAAGCTAATTCTTGTACTATATTGGTGATTCTTAATGAAGTTTGCATTCGGTTTTAAGTGGGCTTTACTTGATTTGTCATTGACTGGTTTTTTTATATTTGATGACTCAATTTTAGCTTTGTTTTGTGCTTAAGGTATTCCTATTATAGTAGGCGAATTTCCCGTTTCTCTCCCCTGTATTGAAGGAAGCTGATAGAGGGCTCTGAATTTTGTTTCCATGGTTTTTGTTGACATGAACAGGGAAGTTGTGAAGCGTTTGGCAGATCATGTGGGTGTTGCACAAGCTTTGTGGAGGATGAGGAGCAGCGCGAGCAGTGCGAGTCAGCTTGCGATTGTGCAACTCATTGGTTCTGCCATCCATGCGCACTTTGTCAGGAAGCTCGTGAGGTCCGTCGTAGGCTTCCTCATCCCGGGTTTAATGCCCAGCCAGTTTTGGGTATGATTCCTCCTGGGGAGCAGACCATGGGTCATAAGGCCTGATTATTCTACCTCTACATGCATACCATCCTGTATCTATTATCATTGTGTATCAATAATCTGAACTTTTGTTATACCGTTTGCAGTATCTGAATTATGCTTGAAAGTCCTTTCACCTGGTTTGCTGAATCATGTAAAATTAAATTTCCTTGAAAATGAAAACATTGTATGTGTGGTGATATTATAATTAGTATATGGAGATGCATATTTTTTATGCACCTTACTCTTTTTTACAGTATTATTGAAGTTCATAGTTGGGGTGTTAATCGAGCTGAACTATTGGAGTGTTGGTATCCTTAGCTCATTCAAGTTTATTATCACAAGTTTGAGCTCGGCTGAGGTTTGAACACGTGCTGAAATTTGGTTCAGTTGGGTTTATTTTTTAATATGAAAAAGCTTCGATTAAAAATTGAATTGAGTCTGAGGTGAGCTTGATTGGCGACCACCCTGATACATACGCGCGTAGAGATCGGGGAGAGAGCAGGTATTTGGGTGTAAAATACGGGTTTGTTGCGGGTTAAAAACTTGAAAGCATTCAAAACATCTCCCAGTGACCAACGAGTCTGTTCGGATTGATGGATTTAATTGGATGAGATTGGAGCATCAAATCCAACTCAGTCCAATTAAATGGGTCTTGTACAGTTGTCGTTGTTGACTAGCCAACAATTGTGATTGAGTTATCAGACAAACGACTGTTAAATCAGTGAGGAAGTCAACACAATCCGCATCCATTCGATGTCTTTATGTCGAATGAACATGGTTGTTACCTAAATTTTCGATTCGCCCATTTGCTTTTACGTGTGATTCAAAGAGGCTGTAATAACGCCATAGAAAAGTTTTAATTCACGTGACCTTTGACCGAACTTCAAAGTAAAGATTCTATTTCATTAAGATTAGAATGCCCTTCTTATTAGGTAGATAGGACTAGGGGTGTAATTTGGGAGGGTTAGACAGTTAACCTTAATTCAATTTTAGGTATATAATTTTTAACCATAATCTTAACTCTAATATTAATCCTATCTCGGGTTAATAAAATCAATCCAAGCACTGTCCGAGTTTAATTCAAGCAGACTTAGGTTGAATTCAAGTTAATGATTTCTAGCTGATTTCGAATTACTTTATGAGTTATTTTACGGGCTGATTTCGAGTTAATGTTCTAAACTTGATACATATATTACATAATATTCAAATAATTTAACAACCAACAACTTCAATCAAGTTTTTAACATGAAAATCATAATATTAAGAACTCAACGCAACCACAACCATACAGTCAGATAGATCAATTTATCAATTTATGTGAGTTTAAATCAAAATGATCAATTTATGCAGTCAAAGATTTTCCACTGTAACAAGCAGGTCAAACTTACAACCAGATAGTGACTTACTATTTGTCAATGACAATCAATCTCTTATACATGAATATTTTCAATTCAACTCTAGTATAAATTATAAAATTATATTTATATAATAGTAATTCGGATTCGGGTTCAACCCTCGGGTTCGATGGGTCAACCTGAGCCCAACCTAAATTGAATTCGAGTTAAAATTTTTTGACCCAAACTCAACCCAAGTATTAAAAACCCTAGTCCAAGCCCTAATTTTTTTGAGTTAGACTCGAGTTGAAATCAGGTTGCCCAACTCAAGTTGGGCCCTAGATAGGACATGCAGTAAACTAGTCTTTTCACCAATGAATCCCTTGGGAGTGATTTGAAACCCACCACCCCCTCATGGGTTTCATGAAGCCTCCATAAATGGGTTTATCGGAACTATTCATGTCGGGCTGGGGCAAAAAAACCTCAAAGAACGGGCCTTAAGAGAGAACACTTCCATGTATAAGCAACCAAAATAGCTTTGCCCATATACTCTACCTCATGATATGGCTAAAAAATAAAATAACGTGAAAGGAATAGTTAAGCCAGAGAAAACGCAGAAACCAGCATCTAGAAAAAAAAGAGTATCTTTAACTTCCCACTTCCCAGTCAGCCAGCAGAAGTGCAGAACATCAAGGAGCATTTCAAGCTAAAAACTAAGTTCTATTGAATATGAAGTGAAAAGAAAATAGAGTCACTAGAACAATGAAACAGGCACCTCACTCATGGTACCGGACATGCAAGGAGAATTTGAACCCAACAGCACAACATGGAAAGAGGAGAAAAACAGCGCATCTAAATTGTGTCTATTCTCCGGGTGCTGAAACACCTTGCTTCAGTTTTTCCCTCTTCATCTTCTTCTTAGAGACTGGCTTCTTTTTCTTTGGAGGAAGGGTCTTCTGTGCATACATGTAAAGTACATAATTTCCGACAAGAAAGGTCAGCAGTAGCCCGCCAACAACAAGCAAGACAATCAATCCTGGGTTGAACCCTTTGCCTTCAGCATTGTGGACAACATTTTTCTGTTCATCATTAGATCAAAGAAAAGGTAAATGCATGTTACATCCAAAAAAGGCTCACCAAATGGCAAAAAAACAAAGAATACAGAAAAAGGAACCAATTTATTAGAGTTGTGCTCTGATGCAATCAACGCACAACAATTTAAAAGAGGGCATGCATCAGTGATTGACTTGCAATTTTCCACAAGATTAGATTGCTCAATAAAAATTTACTATTTTAAGTCGAGGCTCCCCTAGAGTGTACCGAACAAAAGAACTCTTGATGCAAGTGTACTTTATGTACTTTCCAAGTGGTTGAGTGCCTGTGTGCGAGAGCAGAACAGAGAAAGCAGGTGCATGCGTTGGTTTTTATTGTGGGTCAGTCTTCTGTCTTTCAGTGGTGAGGCTGTGCTACCGTCATGTGTTGTGTACACTACTAAGGGTAAGGAGTTCTTGCTTAGGAATTAGGATATATGAATTACGCATTTAAGAAGTTGTTATCCACACTGTTTCAACTTTGAACAGACAGACAATAATCAATAAAGGGGGAAAATAGTATACAGTGTGCTACAGTGAAGTTTATCAGTTCCTCATTTAAAAAAATTAGGGTAAATATCACTCACACCCCTGCATTTGATTTTATTACACGGACACCCCCTCACATTTTAAAAACACCACCTACCTATCTTGAGATTTATAACTTGTAACAGTCACATTCCCTCCAACTAACCGACGTTAGAATTGTTAACACTCAAAGCCGATGTCATCAATAATAAATTTTAAAAAACCAAAAATACCCTCTAAAATTAAGTTTGAGAATTTAAATATATATTTTTCTTACACTAGAAATTTATCCCTCATGTATTTTAACACTTAAATTTTAATTCCCTAATTGTACTAATAACTACCTATCCAAAAAAGTATAAACTCATAATTCAAACCCACCAATTCTCAAAATAATTATGATTTAAAAAATAATTAAGTTACTCAATATAATAGATTTGTATTAACTAAGCTTACCTTAACACATATTGAAAATTAAATATAATATATTATTTCCAAATTATGGCACCACTAATTAAGCAATTAATTAGCTAATTTTTCCCCAATTAAGACACCATCAAATAAGGTAATTTTGTTTCTAAATTAAGACATCATGAATTAAGCTAATCATCTGACATCATCACCCACCCACCATGGGCTTTCAGAAACCGTTACCACCCACCAACCTCCTCAACCACCGCTTGTGAGAGAGAGAGAGAGAGAGGATATGGCAACTGTTAATGACACCACTGCCTCCACCATTTGAAAAGCCACCATCAACACCATTAGTTCCAACATTTAAAACACACCAGTATCATCACAAAACCCACCATCAACACCACAGGCTCCATCATCCAAAACCCACTACCAACACCACAGGCTCCACCATCCCTAAGCTCTATCCCTAAACCTAACCCAACTATGCACTAGCAACCCTAATGGCAGTAAAAATTTGTGCTTCGATTTAATAAAATCGATTCGAGAGTTGGCGACTCACCCATTCACGTGGGTTTTACAAATCTAGAGAGAGAGAGAAAGAGAGAGATACAATAGTCTTCAAATTTGGGATTTGTTGCAGGGAGGGAGTGGGGGCCTAAGAGAGCGAGAGAGAAGGGGGTTGGGAGTAGTGGGTTTGAAGTGGTGGCGGTGGTGGTAGCTGGGTTGGGTGCGATGGTGTGTTACGGGGAGGGGGCGGGGCCCCGGGAGATCTGAGAGAGAGAGAGGAGTTGCAGGTATTCAAAGAGAGAGAGGAGAGTAGAGGAAAGGAGAGGAGAGGAGGAAGAGTGGTGGGGTAAGGGATAAGTGAGACGTGAGAGAGAGATTTTTATTTGACTCATTAAATTTAAATTTTTGGTAATATTTTTATTTATTATGTATTTATTTTAAATTAAATTAAAGGATTAACAAGTCATTTTATCACTTCTGTTAACGCCGGTCAGTATTGACGCTGATAAGAGGTTGCCGTGTCATTTTAGAATTGTCAAGGGGTCTCTGTGTCATTTAGTCAAATGTTAGGGGATGTGAATATAATTTACCCAAAAAATTATCATCCACACTTTGAGCTTCGAGCATAGACACTTATAAAAAGAGAAAATAGCTAATGAAAAAATACAATAAAAACCTCATCAAGCCTCCTACAACAAGGTTCTACTTTGCTAATATGACTAAGGTAGTGTTTGATAAAACTGAAAACTAAAGTCTGAAGTCTGAAAGCTGAATTTGTGGACTATTTGATATTCATTGAAATTTAAATACTTAATTGAAGTAAGTGGACTGTTTGATATTCATTGAAATTTAAGTACTGAATTGAACTAAACTTTTTGATAACTACATATAGGTGACGTTTGAAAATAAATTAATTTTTAGTTTTAGCCTTCCACTCTTTAATTTGAAAATATTTATAATCATAATCTACATTTATAATTTGAAAATATTTATAATTTGAAAATATTTATAAAATAAATCATAATCACTATTATTATATTGTAGTCTACATTTAACAAATATTTTATCAAAATAAATAAATAAATAACATTTGAATAACACAATAAGTGAACAATAACAAATTGAATAACATAATAAGTGAACAATAACATCTGATAAAAAAAAAGAACAATAACTAATAAATAATTAAATAATATTGAAAAAATACAATAAATTAGATTTCATTAACAATGTGTGTGTAAGTATGTGTGTGTGCAGTGCGTGCGTTTATGTGTGTAATTATAATTATGTATGCATATTTTTGTTACAAAAGACAAGAGAAAGAAAAAAAAAGAGATCGATAAGGAGAATATATAGGTTAGGAGTTTTGAAGAGAAGACTAATTAGAGTTTTAATACGATTATAAAATATTTCAGGATATAATTGTCATATTGTAAATATTATTAAAGATAGTTTTGCTGAGCGCTTTCAACTTTCAGAATTAAGTAAGGGATCTTCTACTTAATATTGTAGCATATTTTTAAGGAACACTTAACATATTAAGAGAGTTTAAATTTTGGTTATCAAACAGGATTAATTAATAAGTGCTGAATATATTCATTTTAAGTGTTGAATTTAGGTTAACAAACACACCCTCACCGACTTTAATTTGCTATCTACATAGTACAATGCAGAATCTTAATTCATACATCGAATCTATACGGAATTTACTATGCTGGCATAATAAGAACATCTCTAATTCTTACACTAATTAGATTTAAATTTAAATTTGAGTAACAATAGTCTAAAAATTTTCCCAATCCTATATCCAAAGAAATACCAAATCAAGAGAGACTTAAATTTTTTCAAATCAAAGGAGAGTCAAACTTTTACTCAAATCATTGAGTTTGTCCTCCTTTAATTGAGTTTATACACCTTTAAATTTGAGTTTTTTCATTGGAGCCTTTTTTATCAAATCAAATTTTTTATTCAAATATTGACTCAAATATAGTATCACGCCAATAAAGAAGATGAAAATATTCTAGATTAAGACATCCGGGTTGGGACCTATTTCAAACCAGAAAACGTTAACAATCAGGCATTTAGATCCAAAGGCCGAACGTTACACCAACGTAAACCAAAATTAAAAATTCTAAGCACAATCTAAAATGTTTTATGTTATGTTTTTCTCTAGTGATTTGCAGATCCAATCTTTAACTAATGCCTACGCAAAAGATAACAAATTGAAATTAACTAAAGTCAGATACAACGCAAACAAAACATAAAATCACCGCATCAACTGATACATCGATCTATAGACACCTAAAACCCTAGATCGCACATATTTGACCAAGAAACAGTTCCAATCAAAACAGATCGACACACTGAATTACAAGAAAGAAAGAAAAAAAAAATTGAAATACAGAATTTGAGATTTTAGGGGGTGTACCATTCGATCGAACGATGGAGGGGGGTCATCGCCGTAGTCCATGGCTTGAAATTCCACAGGAGTGATCGATAGATCGAGAGATCGATCGTCGCCTCTGCGAGTTATTGCGTTCGAGACAGCAGCAAATTTTGACACTTGTATTCTCAGCTCATGAAATGAAACACGGTACTTGAAACAGCCAGGTCGTAGATTTACTGTTAGGTCCTTGAGGTTTGGTATATTTTCTGAATTGTCCATTGAACTATTAGTGATCCTAATGGTGCCAGGTGGAATGATTGTCGCTCAGCGTTCGTTTGTTTAATGGCAGAATGCTAAAAAATGTAAGCAAGAGAAATTTTTTTTAATTTTTATATGTTTGGTTAGTATAAAAAAAATAATAAAAAAAATAATTTTTTTTTATGTTTGAATTTTCTCACAAATAATTAATTTTTTTTCTTATAAAAAATACAAGAAAATGTAAGAAAGTTGTGATCTATAACTAACTTCTTATTTACCCTTATTTTTCTTAAAATATTTTAAAAGTTATTAATTTTAAAAAAAAAATTGGTATATATTTGATTAATCATATAATTTAACCCAAAGACCTTTATGTTGGTGATTGTCTTAAAATTAGGTTTCAAGCCAATTTTTTAAAAAAATTTAACTTTTAATTATAATTACATTTTTTAGACCGATTTAATATAACTAAGGGTAATTTAGATAATTATAAAAAAATTCTTATAACTTTACTTTCTTTTAAACAAAAGAATAAAAAATTTCTAAAACTTTTTTGCAAATTTTTCATTTTAATCAAATACATGCATGAAAATATATTTTTTATCGATTTTTTTTTTCATTTTACTTTCTATTATTTTTTTCTTCCTAACCAAACGGACTCTCAAGGAATAAAAGTTATTCCTTTAGGGTGTGTTTGTGTAATGGGGTCGGATATGGTAGCATTTCTTTTTTTATATCCTAACCCATTCAAGTCAAACCTACTCATCTACTTTAAAATCCTAACCTTGAAATATATCCAATCATAACCTTTGTTTGGAAAACAAATGTGAAATTCAGTTGACCCCATAAATTACACAAATAATTTTGTAGTAGTTTACCATTCTACCCATGACTCTATTTATTCCAATTCAAATTAATCTTATCATATGTTTAGATTGGTGGATTATCCTAATAAAATTATACATTTTTCACATATACATAAAAACATATAAAAATAAAATAATAATTTTTATTTGTTAGGAAAGCAAAAAGACAATCAACAAACAAATGTCAGGAGGTTTGGATATAATTTATTGATGGATATATTTACGGGGTCTAAGTGTTATGCTCGTACAAATTTCAAAGGATTTGTGTGTAATATTTCAAATATTAGGGGTCTGAGTGATTAAGTGACAAACTTAAGAGGCCTGGATATAATTCTCCTTAATTTAATTCAAAACAAATGAGTAATATCTCTTCTCCCTTTCTTCACCAGCACCGGCACCGGCACCATCGTTCCTTTCTTACCTTACCAGCCCCGCTACTACCACTACTAGAATTTGTCTCCTCTAAAATTTTGAGCATTGCAAATTTCCACCTAAAACCAATCTAAATTCAAAAAAGTAATACAAATGCCCTAGATATACAACCAAATGCAGAGACAGAAAGAGAGGGAGAGAGAGAGATCGAAATCTCACCCCCTAAATCAAAAATAGAGAGTTGCATAGAGAAGGGAAAAACAAACCCACTTCAGTCTCTCTCTCTCTCTCTCTTCTTGCTACATATTTATCATCATCACCATGGATAGGCCACTGATTGTGCAAGTGATGTCTCTTGTTGTAGCCATCACGATTTGGTGATGGGTTTTATGTTGCGGTGATGAGTCTGAAGGTGGCCATGGTGGTGCAGTCTGAAGTCATGGGTAATAATAGAACACACACACCAAGAGAAAGGGATTCGTCGCAGGCTGTGAGTGGGTGGAGAAAGAAAGGGGCAAATAAGTCTGTGTGTGCGGTAACCTATTGCTTGGGTTTGTAACCCATAAGGGGGGTGAGTTAAGTGTGACCAGCGTATGGTAGTTAAATGGGACTGTAGCAACTGGGTCAAGCCTTGACCCAGGATTGGTATCTTACCTCAAAAATGACTACCTAAACAAAGGATTTATGAGTCTCATTCCTATTTTATCCCATCCTATTAGTTGATAACCACCTTTAACCCACAATCCAAATGCCCCCTTAAGAGACTCAAGCTGATACAAAAGAGGAATATCACTCAAATCGCAGTGGAAACTGATTCTCTGGAAGTAGCCAAGTTTCTGTCCACGGATCCGGAGGCTACTCACCCTAATAAGGTTGTTATTACTCACTACAGAAGGATTATGGAGATGAAGTATATTCCAATAGTTCATACTCTTAGAGAAGGCAATCAGTGTGCTGATATTTTAGTCAACCTTGGTGTCCAGCTGCTAGAAAAATTTGTTGAGCTTGATGTTTCCCTTCTCCAACTGACTAATTTTTTGTTACCAGATATGACTAGTGTTGTTTTTGCTAGGAATTCTATCTAATTTTTCTTTTTTAATATTCTGGTATACCAAAAAAAAAAAAATTTATTCTAGTAATAACAGATTGTTAACTTGCATCAACGAAGAGTTTTTTGCAACCAAGGGTAAGAGTATATTCAAAGGGTTGAGTTATTCGTCTATTAAACTAGTACGTGAGCTAAATTCAAAGCGTCGTGAGACAATTCAATCTATATTCGGTGTGGATGTTAGAACATTGAGTGAACCTTTTATTAATATTAGAGAGGCCGAGAAGGATGCACCAGGGGTTCTTTCCCATTATTAATGACCAATTTAGGCAGGGTTGGAGCTACTCTTTGTGATGTGGGGGCGCTGACTTCCTTTGAAAGAGGTGAATAGGTAATAGAATACAAATTTCTTTTTGCTAATTTTTTTACGTTGGCCCCTCAATATTTTTAGTAATTTGTATAGTGGCCCTTTTTTTTTTTTATAAAGCCAATGGTTCACCCGCCCCCCAAACCTATCAAAATGTCCAAAATGACCAAACATAATGTCTTATCTAATACACTTCCTTTTATTTTTTAAAAATCAGCTCATTTTTTTTTTAGTAATTTTTCAACAGCTTGGATGATGAACTCAACCAAATTTTACAATAAGATAAAAAATAATTTTGGACTAACTCTTTGATTGTGAACATTAAAAAGAAACTAGTGAAAAATTTACCATGTAGTTAGTCAATTATAACCCATTTTTGGTATTAAGGAATAATTATCTTTTTTTTATTTATATTTTTTTAATATTGAATTGATGCTGATTTTAATTTTCACATTCTCGAACCTTAAATAATTTCTCATTCTTGAACGTATGAATTTATTTATATGAAAATACCATCCATTTAATTCTTATCAATAGAGGTTTGGAATTTTTTTTAATATCAATTAATTTTTTTTTCATTCATATTTTGTCCTCTCTAAAATAGAATTCTGGCTTCACCCTGAATGTAGGATTTAGCAATTGACAAGTATGTTGCTATTGGGAAAAAAAAAAACAAAGGATAATTATCTTTTTATCCCATCGTGGTTTGATTCAGAATTAGTTATGTCCTTTATATATTAAAATAAATATATTAGCCCCTGCAATTGTGAATCGAAAATAAAATTGACAAATCATAGTTATTAGTGTCGTACGATACGCGATACGTATTGTACGATATATCACGATACACTTAAAAACGATAAGTATTGTAACACCCCAAAATACATCCTGGACGGCATTACATTCTAATAACCATTTAAGCATGAGAGCACTAATTAATCCATCAACATTATATCAACAATTTATATTGGAATAAAAATTCGGGCAGAGTCTCCCTTGTACGGGGAGCTCTACCACAAAACTCAACCTGCGCAGTTCTACTATAATGACCACACCGGGTCCATTTGCTTACCATAAAAATTAATTCAACAAACTTACAAGTTATCCCAAAAGAATAGGCCAAGCTATGGCCTTTACATCCCCATGATCAAATAACTATGCTAATGCAACGGAATTACAAAATATAGCTAAGCTTTACATAGTTTCAAAATAATACCCTAGCCTAGAACAAAATAAAGGGTCCAGCTAAGAGTCCTCCCCGGGATCCACACTCCCGTCTTGCTGCAACTCCCAGGGTACGGGTTCCTCGTGTCCTAACTCCTCCTCATGCATACAATCTGAAATGTTTGTAGGTAGGGGGTGAGTACAAGACTCTGTAGGAAAATCCTTCCAAACCCATTCAAGGTTTTGAAATCAAGCAAAACAGGTAGGTCTCATTTCGAACATACATATCAATGAAATCTGAAAGAAAATAAGGACATTTTAAAAGAGATCTCAAGTTTGTACAATAATAAAGAATTAAAAGAGAATAAAATCGACTTTAATAGACAAATATTTCCAATATAATCCAATCCACCATATACCATTTCCACAAGTTATTGCGGCATCCCATACTACCTGAAACTCTTGGGGAAATAATGTGTGGTACAATGAACAATAATTTCTATTTGGTACCACTCAAGTAGGCTGTCGCTTCTCATGAATCTACCCAACGATTCTACCTCGTTCACCCATATACAATCACAATCACAGGCCAATTTAGGAAGGGCGTGTACCGTCTCATACGGCATTGACGAAATCCTTCCAAGGTGTCTAGTATACTAATCCTTTTCCCCGGTATCCGTGAACAATAGTGGTCATTGTCATAACAATGATCCACTACGAGCATTAGGCAACCATCTCATCCCCCATTGGGATAGACTAACCTCTAACGCTCTACGGCAGTTATCGAAAGTAATCCAAGTCCCTCACAACACCATAAACAAGAGTGACATACCAACAATATACTCAACCTCATATACAAGCAAATTCCATGATTTTTCCCAATTTTCACAATCAAGATACATGATAGAACAATTTAAGAATACATACTCGTTTCGCAATTCATGTTACAAAAGACAAGTTTAAAGGAAATAAGCATGAGATCATCCATACTACCATTTTAATACCCAACACAAAGCTCTAGCATTTTAGAAATCAAGAGGAAGTGAAAATATAGAGAGAAATCCATATTTCCCCCAAAAACTAGGGTTTGATGAATTTTCAACCATTATTTTGTTCAAATCATGTGTGTGTTTGTACAAATACTAAGAAACAATGAACTCATAACAAATATATACTATTTAGAG
>CM042200.1:16423413-16439077 GCA_023539305.1 Ilex asprella | reverse complement strand
GGGTACCGGTACCCAGTACCGGTACCAAAAATCTTCTGGAATCGGGGTACCGGTACCCGGTACCGGTACCATTTGGTACCGGTACCCGGTACCACTCAGCAGACAGAGTCTTCCTCCGTCTTCCATGTTTCCAATGCACTTCCTATTACCTTTCCCAAGGTTTTTCGACCTTCCGGATTCAATGAAAACCTTATCTTGACCTAAAAGTATTTAGAAATTCATCTAATCCCCATTTTCATGTTTCAACGTCTTTAAAACTCAAACTTTCCAATCAATATGCGTCTCTAGTATTTATCCTAGTATTAAAAAAAAATCTATATGGTTTATCCTTACCTTATTATACATATCCACACATTCACAATAATATTTTATTATATATTTATCTATACAAATATATAAAAAGAAAATACGGGGTGTTACAAGTATAGTGTCTCTGTATCATTTTTGCACCGTATCGTATGTCTGATATGTACGATACGATATGTCTGATATGTACGATACGTGACGATTCTGTTTTTTTTTTTTTTTGGATTTTTGGAGTTGAGATAATATCGTTTTATCCTAAGACTTATTTTTAAATCACTAGTCAATGAAACAATGTCGTTTTAATGGTTGTGGTTTAAAAAAATAAAATAAAGTATGTTGATAATGCTATTTAATTGAGTTCGAAATTTCTAATTAATATTAAAATTGTTCAAGTAAATGATGTCAGAAGTTTGAATAAAGGTCTTTGTATTTTAATAATACTGAACTATGTTAAGAACTTAAATAGTTTGTGGAATATTAATGAAATGATATATATATATATATATATATATATTATATTAATAATTATTAAAAAATTAAAATTGTGTGTATCTTACAATATTTGATACGATACAATACACTATTTTTGAAAAACGATATACCTTCTTATACGCGATTTAATAACTACGTGACAAACTATGTTAATAGTGGATAAGTTTAGCAAATTGAGTCCCTAACCTCAAGTAGCATTATTACTCATTTTAATATTAATTTCATGTTTGGATTATGTTCTAGGATCCAATCTCATAACAAGAACTAATATCAATTTGATTCTACTCTATCAAATAATACCATATACACGTTACAAGCCAATCACATGAGATTGTTATGTACATATTTTTAATATGTTTTTTTTTAATGTAGTATTAGAGGTAGTTATTAAGAGTTTATTTTAGTAAGCGGATTAGTGATAGGGTATTTGTGGGTAATTTTTTTAGTTGGCTATCTATTTAGTGGGGTAATGAGGTTTGATAGTAATTTTTATAGTAATTTTTATTATGTATTTAAAAACTTGTTATCAATGTAAAGAGGATATTGAATACTAGTTATTACCCGTGTCTGAAGGCACTATATAACAAACAAAAAATTCTTACACAATTGTCCAAATTTAAAAAGATTGGCTTAAAAATATTCATATCAATTCTTCTTTTAAAATGACTCAAAATATATCACCGACTATACTCTTCATATTAATAGAACTATTGTAAAAATATATAAAAACTCTTCAAAACAGTACCATATATACAAATGCATCCAGAAAAAAAATACTAACATAACCCATTGAAATTTACAATCTTTAAGTAATAAATAAAATTTTCTCATTTATAAAATTCATGAATTTATCACCTCTTCCACCATTGAATCCAATAACAAAATATAATTATAAACTCCATCACTATATTTTTAATCCACCAATCCCCATGTAATAAATATCTCAAGCAAAAAAAAAAATACTAACCAAACACAATTAAATTTGCAATCTTTAAGAGATAAATAAAATCAACCAAATCTTGCTCATTTATAAAACCAAATCAACCAAATATTTCTAAGATAAAATATTTTTTAATTAAGATTTAATTAAAACAATATGGTAAAAAATATTGATTTTTCCTGAGTTTTGACAATATTATATACACACCTCCTGATATTTTATAAATAACACTGAGATCCCTGAAATTTAAAGTTTATTGCACAAAGACCCCCTTTGTCTCTATTCCGTCAATGTTCCTAATGGAAAGTGATTATTTCACCCTAAAAAAAATTATTATTTTTATAATTGCCTTTCTCCAACTTTAGTACCTAAGAAAATTAAAAATTTAATAAAATGAACCAAGATTTGATTTAGTACCTAAAAAATTGATATACTTTAGAATTCAAAAAAATTAATTAAATGAATTTTAATATTAATTTGATAACAATAAAAATTAATTTGATATTAATTCAACAAAATTGAATATAAATTGGACAAAATTAAATGTCAATTTATGATAAAATTATATATTAATTTATAATTTACGGTTCATTTCATATTGAATATTATTTGGTATTGATTAAACCAACATGAAATTGACTTTAAATTACAATTTTTTTGTTGTATATAAATTTAAAAATTTGTATTTTAACCCATAAAATTTAAATATAGATTTTTTCATAGCATAGCGTCTTCCCTCTTACTATATCATTTGATAATTTTTTTTGGTCAAGATTTGATCACACACACTTAATTAAACCAATTGTTCAACCCCACTTTTTTTCAGAGAATCACTCACATCTACTTGCCAAACTCACAAAAATCTCTGGTTCACATGAAAATACGTGAAAGTAAATTAAAAAATTGATAAAAAAAAATTAAAAAATTTATAGTTTGAAAAAATTTAATACCAAAATTATAACAAATAGAGCAAACATTAAAAAAACTATAAAAATAATCTATATAAAAATTATTGTCAATCAGAATTTTAGAGGAATTTAGGTCCTAAATTAATAAGATCTAATTTCATACAAAGATGTGAAACTCAAATAAAAAAGTTGTCAAATCATGAAAAATATGTGCTAATTTTTATTTACATTAAGCGTTATTTAAAAATTAAGATGTAAGTGGCAAAATACATGTCATTAGATATATAAAACTTTTGAATTAATTTCATGGAATAAATAATTGTATAACATGTAGTTTTATATGTTTTATGAAGAAAATAAGTTAATAATATGAGAGAGAGAGAGAGAGAGAGAGAGTATAAAGATAGATATATGGAGAGTTAGATAAGAGATAGGAGTCTTAGAAAAAGTTGGTATGAGAATCGTCAAATCAATAATTGTCAAGCGATCTGAGCCGCGAAAAGCTAAAGACAAAGAAATCTAGCTATTTTATTCTATAGATTGTGATAAACTTTCCAGTGGATGTTTTTGGTGATCCGATTTTTTCGAATTAAACCATCGAAGGTTTTCACCCTCATAGAAATGAATTTTCTTTCTCAATTCTATTTTTTAAATTTCTCAAAGTGTGCAGGTAAAAAATAGATGATATAAAATCACTCTTGATTGATATTAGGATTTGAACAGATGAGAGTACCCCTGAAATGATTTTCTATGAGACCAATTGTAAGAACATCTCCAATAATACTCTTTAAAATAGAGTACCTTTTTCAAAATAAAAATAGAAAGAAATAATTTATATACCACTTCAATAAGATTCTTTATTTTTACTATATTATTATTTTATGTTTTATCTTTTTTAGGAATAAATTTAACTTCTCGTTTTTTTTTTCCTTTATTCTTTTACCAAACTTTAAATATTTTATTTACCCATCGTCTCCCATGATTTCGTTCCAGCTCCCTACTATGTCTCTTCCATCTTGTTTCAGCCCCCCTCCTATATTCCTTGCATCTCGTTGGAATGGCAACAATGTCATCAACCGAGACAAACACTTCAAAAAATTATTTTAATATCCCAGCTTAATGTTATGTACTTTGCTTCTTTGGAAATTCTATTCCGAGACTAAGATGACGGGAGTCACGGGAGGAGATTTGTTTTGATGTGAAGAACGTTTACCCTAAATTTTTTAGACGCAAACCCAGATACACCTTTTTTCTGTTTTGAAAAAATAAAGTACAAAGTGAATTTAACTCTCCAAATTTAGAGAGTCAAATTGGACTCTTATTTTAAAGAGCCCAAGTAGAGAGTCTATTGAAGATTAATTTTTAAGAGCAACTCACTAAAATAAAAAATTGAATGAAGATAAAGAACCTAGTTAGAGATACTCTAAGGTGTTAGTATCTTTTTAAATCTAGGGTTAATTGCATTGGAGGTCCAAAAAATATAGAGTTTGTCTCATTTTGATCCCTAATGTTTCAATTGCATCATTTTGGTCCCTGAAGTATTGAAAATATTTCTCTATAGTCCCTCAAGCAGACAGTGTCTAGATTGTTAATGATTTTTTATCATAAATTTGTCACATGATACTTAAATGTGGACAAAAAAATAATTTGTATAACTCTTGACCAAATTTTTACTCAAATTTTAGTTAAATACCTACCTAAATTACACTATTTTAATCATGAACTATCCAAATTTTAAACAAAAATTACCCATATTACACATTTTTTTGTCAAGAGCTACCCAAATTTTGTTTAAGAACTATCAAAATTATTTTTTGTCTATATTTAGCTATTACGTGACAAGTTTAAGATAAAAAATCATTAGTAATCTGGACGTTGTTTGCTTGAAAGATCATATATAAACATATTCAATACTTTAGGGACTAAATGATGCAATTAAAATATTGGGGACCAAAATAAGACAAATACCATACTTTAGGGACCTCTAATGCAATTAACCCTTAAATCTAATATCATACATTATTAATCTAGAATCCCACTGTAAGGTTGATATTAGAACATTGGTCTCACACTTTACCCCTCCAAAGCAAATACTATAAAATGACAGAAATACACCAATTAAAACAATTATAAACATTAAACCACTGATGTCCCGTTGTTCTAAGCTTATCGCCTCATCACCGATGACAATTCCGGCGAGGTTGTCGGAAGGGTTGTTGATTCTTTAACTGTGTAGTCTTGTTCTTCAGTAATTTCTCCTCTGAGATTGGTTTCACTTGGCAATGGTGTGGGTGGTTGGTGAGTAGAAGAAGTATCACTAGTAGTGTCTCTGAGGGTCCACTCTGTTGACAAAGAAGTGCGAGGAGGTTGCAAGAACTGTTGTTGTTTCTTCCTTTTGGCTCTTACCTCGGCATGCCATTGCTTTATTATGTTTGCAATTTGCTCTTCTAGGACCTTACTCTTATACCGCGAACCCATCTGGTTTGAACAAACAATAAATCAAACACCTCTCGTGCATAAAAAAATGAGCGCTGTACTTTACAATAAACACTATTTAATCCATCATAGCAAGCCAAAAACTATGACTATGCCTACTAACTCCATCCAAAATTGTGGAAGATACAGTACAGGTATTTAATTATGAGTTCAATTGCTAATGGAGGTAGGAAATATAGCTGTCTCAATTGTAATACTAACGAATGTATGGCTGCAGGGTAGAAGTGGTAGAATATAAACACCTTTGCATACAGGGAGGACAGTGAATTATAGACAAAAATGCAAAGGATCTATTGCTGTGTCACAAGTTCGGGTTCTGGGATCCAACCCGAATTAGTAAACCCGATTCAATCTGAGTTACATTTTGAGTTGTGTAACCCAAGAAACACCCAGAGTTGAATCCAATTCGACTAGTTGGAACCTGAATTTCAGTACGAGTTTTGCAACCCATGTTCAACGTGAGCTAAAAAACTTAATTAATGAACAATATGAGAGTGAATTTATATACAAAAATGCAAAGGATTTATTGTTGTGCCACAAGTTTGGATTATGGGATCCAACCCCGAATTAGTAAACCCGATTCAATCTGAGTTACAACCCAAGAAACACCCGGAGTTGAATCCAATTCGACTAGATTGGAACCTGAATTTCAGTAGGAGTTTTGCAACCCATGTTCAACTTGAGCTAAAAAATCTAATTAATGAACAGTATTTAGGTTAAATTAGAGTTTGCGTTGAATTCAAATCGAGGATTTTTAACTAAGTTGAGCAAATTAACCTCTTAACCCACCCAAGTTCCACTCCTATCCTAGTAGTATACTCACAAAGTATGGGGGAGTAGTAATTCACCTGTGTCACAAGTGCATATAGGGGAAGAGTTACATAGCTGCAAGTGACTTGAACTGCCACCCTGAGGAAAAGAAAACATTGAAATTAAGAATGAAAGCTAACGATCACTTGAAACAATTCAAATAGCGTTGTCTTGTCTCCCAAAACATTGCAATGGAGATATTGAAGTCTTCAATTACTAACAGTTCGGTTATATATCCGGGAACTTACGCTAATACTACTCTTGTGATAATGATCCAGGTGGTTTCGTGGTAACAAGACTGCAACCCAAACTGTATCTGCAATCAAAAATCAAATTTGAGTGCAGGCAGGTTTTTGCTAGTTAAAACATATCAATCACGACTAACAAAAAGCATTGTAGCTGGAAACAGAAATAAAAAAGAATACTTACACTGACCCAAATGAAGAAAGCAAACTCGAAAGCGTTCTACCAATAATCCACAAAAAGAGGTAGCACTGTTAGTCCTATAATCCTCTTCATCTTTCGTAAAATGCACACACAAACACACACAAGCAACCGAAATTACAGACAATAATTTGGTTCTATATACATCGTTAGACTCAAACTTGGTCCAAAAATCTAAATTGCGCGATTAGTGCCAACCTTTGTTTCTTTGTTTATTTGCAATAGTTTCATTACAAAGAAAGAGAGTGTACCACAAAAAGAGTCAGATGTAGAAGAGTGAGAACAAATCTAGGCTGCCTGAACCAGAAAAGATCATCGTTGGGTTGAACGAGAGGCGTCCCAATGATCACATTGTTCTGAATTTTCAGCTGGAGAGCCATTCTTGTAACAATGACTTCAAGTTTGGTTCCAAGTATTAGCACTAGCTGCACAGAGAATAGAATCTAAGCCTGAGACTAGACAACAAGAAGATGAGAGAAATTAGACATATTTGTGTGCACAGTCATATATACTTACTACTAGTGGAACATAAGATACCCAGAGATACACATTCCAACCTGGTTGAGATCAAACACAGCATAAGAAAAAACAATAAGCATCTACAAGAAAGAAGTTCTCAATTCAACTCGAGTATTCCCCATGTTTAAACTTAGGTTGACATAGAGTTTTTTTCTTGGGTCAAAAATCGAGTCACGCTTATATTTTTTTTGTTCATTGTCAGATTATACGAAGATAAAATTTGGGTTGAGCCCGAATTCATCATAGTCGGATTGAGTTTCGAAAACCTAAGGCTCCAATCAGAATATTACCCAAACTTATATTAGGTTGATTTTTTTTTTCTTTTAGCCTAGACTCAAATGCTGAATATTTCAAATTGATTTGAATTGAGTTTAGATAGATATGTTCAAACTGCACCCTTACACATTAAATGCAGCAACAGTACTCACCGTGGACATCCACAAGCATGAAAATAACCACTATAAACCACATAAGAGGGCTGTCAAGAGAAACAAACATGTCAGATGATTACGTTCAATTATAATGTTTAGAGTAGTGCTACTTAAGATTTAATTTATTGACTCAAGGAGACCCTAGTAATGTTTAATGTTACAATGGTTGGAAGAACAGTAGATAAAACCTGATGCTGACCACCACTTTAAAGTCTTCGTCTAAGGATCTTTCAATGTATTTTTGAAAATTGAAGTTGTTGTTCCTGGAAGACAGATGAGCCTGCCGGAAGATTCAAAAACCAAATCAATCTAAGAAGACAACATGCATTTTCATCATCATCATCTTCTTCTTTTTTGGGTATGACATATGAATTCTAGTTGAGAATTAGGAAGATCAAAGTTGAAGGATCGATTGGTACCGAGATGAAACCATGTCTGAGAGTGAGGTAATCAACCTTTGCTACTGAGTTGGAGAATTGTCGGAAAAAACATTTCTGCATCATCTCTTGGTTAGTATCTAAGAACCCAAAAAGAAAAACATTCAACTTACTTAACTAAGACTTACTGTTGCTACCTTCCCAAAAAAAATGTATCAAATATTAAAATACTGTTGTTTATGATATTTCAAATATAGTAAAATTATTTATTGAAATTTTTGATTTGAAACATATAATGTAAAATAAAACAGTAACAGTTAAGGACAAAACAATTATAGTAGTATGTACGAAACAATTACAGGTACGAAACAGAAACAAATACGAACAAAATAGTAACATAAAAAATCTGTGTCTAAACAATATAAAAACTGACCCGTTTGCAAAACATAAACAGTTATTGAATTTTAAGTAGATCAAGACTAGTATGAGATAAGATATCCTTAAGACAGATTTCGCTCCCATACATGGTAGTTATGGAAATTAAAATGTCTACCTCACAAAATATAATGATCTTCACGCGAATAGAAGTAGCACTCCAATTTACTCGCCCAACGAATCAGAAATTATGTTGTGTAGTCTACAAATACAGACTGCCTTAATGTCGAAATGTAATGTACTAATGTCTACCTTAACTCCGAAAATGATTGATGCAGAATAGTAATGAGTCTGGGTTTATATAGACAAATTGGTGACTGTTCTGGACAGTCACCATGTGAAAAAACACAACCCAGTAGACACACATACAACAAGAAGACACCAACATATAACTGTTTTCTATGTACAAACACTAATCAAAATTCGGACTGAAAGGAAGCAAAAATTTGAACCAGTGCGAATTCAAATCAAACGGATACTAAAATTAAATTTTGGATTAAGAAATTCACGCCAAATTTGTTAAACAAATTTTTTTTTTTTTAAAAAAGGGCTTGGTCTAAATCACACCCGTACCCGAGCTTGCCAAGGTCATTGTTGTGGCGTGGCGGGCGGCCCGCATGTGGTTGAACCCAAAGGCATGCAGGCGATTGCTCTGCTCATAAAATTGTGGTGTCCCTTGGAGCTCAATCTCATAGAGCAAACTTAGCCTATATATGCTCATGTAGAACTTCTTCCTCAACCAATGAGGGATTGATGTCAAATTCTACATTGCACAACCTCTATTTTCACATTGTACAACCTATTTTTTCATTCATTTTTTTACTCGATTTGAGCAAATAAATATATTTCGTTATTCTTATTACGGCGTAGAACACGAGCCCACAAAAGTTTACTCGAAACAACGAATAAATCCCACTTTAATTTAGGCTCAAACTAGGCCAAAAATCATATTTTAATTATTA
This sequence comes from Ilex asprella, assembly GCA_023539305.1. Classification (NCBI taxonomy): domain Eukaryota; kingdom Viridiplantae; phylum Streptophyta; class Magnoliopsida; order Aquifoliales; family Aquifoliaceae; genus Ilex; species Ilex asprella. The sequence continues at coordinate 16,429,957 of CM042200.1, read as the reverse complement.
AAATCTGTTTTTAAGTCCAACAAATACTACAACTAGCAAATTGAATTTTCAACTTATAATAGCATGGTAACGGTTAAAATTCACCTAGTTTTTATTTACTTTGATCTAGTTGTAAAAAAATTATTCCCAAAAACATCATTTTATATGTACCCCTAATGTTAAACAACTCAAGAAACACATCCCTAATGTTAAACAACTCAAGAAACACATCCCTCAATGCCAAAAAAACAAAAACCTTCTCTTTTATGTCTCCTTCTTACCTCTTTCTTATTTTTTCTCTATTCAAATTAATTTTAAAATACATAATTAAAAAAATTAATTTAAAAATCACTATTCAAAATATAAGTATTATACGATCAATATTTAATTTTTTAATATTACGAAGTGTTGTTAATCAGGGTATTACAAGTAGGGTTAATTGAAGGTTGGCCTACATTTGTTGAGTTTTAGGATAGTTAGTGCATGCTCATACTTTTGTGGGCTTAAAGGATAATTAAAAACATAAAGACAAATTTATCTTGATATAAATAACTATATTACAAAATAGACAATAAAAGTAACATTAAGACAATAACAACGACAACGAGACAATAGCAGTAACATAGGAAAATGATATTGAGATAGTAACAGTTATTGTTGTCACTATCCATCGTCACTATCCAAAATTCACATAACTAGACATTAACGTAAATTTTTATTGTCATTGTCTATTTTGTCTATGGAACTAGACAGTAACATGAATTCTGTAGTCACACGATCATAGTAACAGTAACAGTCACAGTCACTATCAAAATTCTACAAAACTAGACAATAACGTAAATTAGACAACTAAACAAGTATAGTAATAGTCACAGTCACCGTTAAAATTCTATGAAACTATATAGTCACACGATCACAATAATAACTACAATGACAGTGACACATATAGTGAATTTCATTGTCATTATCCAAATTTTAAGGTGCGAATTTGAAATAGATAGTGGGTTGGATTGGTTCACCAGTCAATCGCATGTGCCCACTCTTGGGTCGGGCCATCCATGGGATATTCATCCGGTAATCTCCGGCCTATTTTGCTCTTCAAGGGATAATCCTTTAGGCGGTCTTAATGGACCTTTAAAAGGTTCATAATTCGCCTTTGTTATTCCTAGTGTTTATAACTTAAAATAACAAACTCTAGTTGATTTATGGGTAAATTGTAAGGGGTATACCAAATTAGACTTATTTGACTAAAAGTACATACTAAAAAATGTAGGGCTATTAAGTCCTTAATTTTGATACTTATTTGTATCACTAATATTCCAAAATTTTTGTTATATAAATTTTATCACTATGTATTAGTCAGATAAAATTTATTTCTATGACTTTCAAAATTTTTATTAGATAAATTTTATCTCTATGATTTGTCAGTACATTTTTTTTTTCCATTTAATTCGATAAATTCAACTAGAATTCTACTATGATGTGAAAAAAATTGTTATTTTTTTAGATAATAAACATAACCATCGAAAATTTATTATTCATTGTTATATAATAAAAGATTAGAAGAGTAAAGAGCTAAACACATACCCATATATTTTTCTTTCTTTCATACCTATTAGACTTCTAAAATATTTTGAATAACTTTATTAGAAATATATATAGGTAGATATAGGAAGATGGACCTATATTTCTTTAGTAACTTCATTAAAATATTTGGTGTTATATTTTTGTAGGGTCGACTGAGCTTGGTGTTGTCAACTTGTGAACTTTTTTTTCTCTGTCAGAACATGCTTATTGTTGCTATGGTATTTTCTTTACTTTGTTTTTCGTCTATATGAGTATGTTAGTTGCATAAATGCTCTATTTACCTTACAACAGTTTTTATAATTGGAACCAAATTAATTGTGTTCAATTGAATTGGTGTTCCCATCAAAGTGATAATGAACGATAAAAAAAAAAAAGTACTTTTCATAGAATGAAAAGTTTCATCTGTTAAACTAATCTCTTAATATTTAATTATTTATTAATAGTAGGCTTGTAGTGTTTTAGGAGTTATTATATTATGAGTAGAATTAGTTTTGTTACCAGACTTCTTGAATTCATGTAGTGGTGAAATAGTTTTAGATTGGTAAATTATATTTAGGAGTTTTTTTAGTCATATGTTATAATGCCAGAAATTTTTATTGGATTGAAGAAGTCATTGAATGCATATATTAGGAGTCTTTTGCTTTGTCAACTTCATACAATTCATATTTCTAAAAAAATATAATCTAAATTTTATGATCTAAATTTTTTTCAAATAATATACAAGAATTGTTATTTTTTGTTAGTTAATTGATTAAAATGTATATTATTTGGTAAATAGAATAATATTTTTTTTAATAAAGTAGTCTTTTTATTTTCAAATTCAATTTTTTACTTTTGAAATTTACTCTCATTAGTTTTATCAAACCCTAATTTGTGAGTTTCAATTCAACGTTGTTAGCGGATTGAGATTTAAAATTTTAATCTTAAATCTTGAACCAAACATGAATTTTGAAGGTATGTTAAACTATTTTTGTAAAATTGACCTTCTGAATCCGAGGCCTACATGCCTAATAGGCCTGTATAGTTTTCCCTCTAATCCGATGAGCCGAGTAACTTTACCTCTTAATCAATTAATTTCAAATTGGGTTTCACTCAAATTAAATTCGAATATGATTTTAAAATTCTAATTCAAACTCAACAAAATGCGACAATATAAAATAAAAATAAAAATAAAAATAAAAATAAAATCCATTTTTGAATTCACTGAAAACAAAAAAAAAAAAAATCCAATCGGAAAACTTTATCCAATTCAAGCTATTCAATTAGATAAATTTGATAATAGAAATCTTCTCTTCAACGCAATTGTATCGAAATATTACTTAATTGCAACAACATATATATTTAGGTATATGAATTGGTCAAGTTCACTAATAGATCTGTTATCGGTATATTTAAATTCAAATTCGTAATATATGACAAATCAAATTCCACAATTTTATCAAAATTGGTTGAAAATTACCAATTTGATTGAAATATCGATTTCCAATGAATTCAATTGAATGATGAATTAAATCCCTTTTCATCTCTATTTAATCAAATAATATACATTCGATCAAAATATCTATATAATAAGATAGCTAATATTTTGAATTCTATCCCTACATATTTTATTCATTCATTTCTATCACCGCAACTATTTTTATCACCAGTGGAATCATTAAATTTAGACATTGTTTATGTACAATAGTATACACATGTTGATATTTTTTTAAGGTCATGCGTTTTTAATTTTTTTAAAAAAATGAAATAATTTTAAATTATACAATTAAATAAAGGGAAAAGAAAGAAAATTTAATATTTTATATAGTGAGATCAATTTTTTAGGCCTTTCAATTTTATGTTATATCGTGTCTTTAGATACAAGCTATGACTAGTTTATCTAATAAGGGAACTAGGCATTGGAATTTAAACTTCACATTTTTTTTTGATCATTTCCATCACATCACTTATTTATATCATAATTTGAATTATTTAATTTTTAATTATTTTTTGGCTAAATAAAATTTTTATTTTGGATATTGTTCATATACAATACTATACAAAAGTTGATATTTTTTTGAGGTCATATATTTTGAGAAAATTTTATTGATTTTTGTTTTAACAAATAATAGGCAAAAATTAACTTCAAATTATGCAATTAAATAAAGGGAAGAAAAGAAATTGTAATTTGATGTAATGAGATTAATTTTTTGGATGTTCAAATATATATTTTATTGTCTCTTAACACAAAGGTTATTGCTAGTGTTTATTGGTTGGGCAACGATGTAAAACTAATTACTTAATTGAAGGTGCAATATGACAAACATGATAATTGAATATGTAATGTAAAAAAATGATAGTTGAGAAGATAATGTAAAAAATATCATAATTAATGGGGTCAAAGTGTAATTTATCCTCCTCTTTTTCTCCATTGTTGCCGGGTGAGGTGTTCCATTAGTCAAAGTATTGAGTATAGGTCTAGTGCTTTAAAACGTTTGTAAACTACTCTAGGCTCTAGGTAAAACAGCAAGGGTATCATTTGAACATGCAGACTCCTCTTGAACTTGTGTAAAAAGTATCAACGAAACTGATAATTTCAAATAAGTGTCAACTCAAGCCTAGCAGTCACCATGAACATCACTAGATTTTGTGCCTCCCATGATTATAGGATCAATTTCCTATCTTTGTAAATATTGCATTTACTTTTCTGTTACATAATTTTGAATGCCTAAAATTAGGCTTCTCGGGTTGTATAAAGATACAAAACATGAATACAAATCTGTGAGTTCCAAATACAAAATTATTGTTGTGTTAATACTCTTTATGGTATCAGAGCTACCAAACTTCTAACGAGTATCTTTCCTTTCTTGCTTCTTGCGACATGGCTTCCATCTCTGAATCTACCACTGATTCACCTATCATCACCATCAATGCCGCCACCACCATCAAAGAAAAACTCACCCCCTCTACCTTCCCTCAGTGGAGGGCTCAATTTGAAGCCTTGCTATTGGCTATGATCTCATCGACTTTGTCACGGATGTATAAAAATGCCCTGCCATTGATGCAACAAATTCCGCTACCTCCAAAGCCGCGAACTCCCATTGGGTTCGCCAAGACAAACTCATCCTCCACGCTATCCTTGTTTCAACTTCCACCACTATTACCCCCTTCTTGCTGCCTACTAAACATCCCATGAGGCTTGGGCAACACTTACCTGTTTATACACAGGAAAATCACGGACGCTTGCGATGTAGCTCAAGGAAGATTTGACCCTGAGCACTCGTGGAACTCGAACTGTCACTGAGTTCCTTCACAGAATCAAAGTGATTGCTGATGAACTCGCAATTATTGATCATCCGATTTCGGATGATGATTTAACCTTCTACCTTCTCAATGGATTGGATCCTGAATTTAGAGAAATTGCGGCATCCATTCGTGCTCGTGAGACCTCTCTGAAATTTGAGGAAATTCATGATCTTCTTGTAGGTCATGAGAGTTACCTTCGACGGCTAGAGAATCAATCGGCAGCTGCATTTGTTCCCACTGCTCATTACTCTCATCGGTAAGGAGGTGCTTCTGGACAACATAAACCGAGCCCTTAGTCTTACTCCAACAAGACTCGTAGCAACAATGGGCATCACAAAAATGGGCCCTCCAATTCGGGCCACAGGAAATTTAAGCCAAAATGCCAATGGTGTGATCAAAGACCATACGGCCAAAAATTGCCCAAAAATGTCTTCTGCTGACTTCATTGCCAACTGTGCAACATCCCCCCAAGGAAAAAATCACAAGTGGCTCATTGACTCGACGACATCTCACAGTATGACAATGGACCTCTCTAATCTGTCGATTAATTCTGAATATGATGGTACTGATAAGGTGGTAATTGATGATGGATCAGGTTTGCCTGTGTCTCATATTGGTTCATCATCTCTTGCATCGTCTAATCGTGTCTTTCATTAACATGATACCCTTTGTGTTCCCACAATTCAAAAAAATCTTATTTCCGTTCACCACTTTACCAAGCATAATAATGTTTACCTTGAATTTCATCCTATTTATTTTTTGGTGAAGGATCGGATCACGGGGGCGACACTACTCAAAGGCGAATGTGAAGATGGAGTGTACCCATTTCCAGAGCATCTACCATCAAACTCCAGAAATACCGTTGCCTATGTTCATGAACGTACTACCCCCGATGGATGACACAAACGACTTGGTCGTCCACGTCAAAATTGGTCCATCATTTAATTCAGGTTTTTTCTTTACCCACCAATAAAAATGACCATTTATCTCTTTGTACTTCATGTTCTCAAAATAAAGCTCATCGTCAAACTTTTAATACTCATGGTCTTACTAGCACTGCTCCCATGGACTTGATTTACACGAATGTTTGGGGTCCATCTCATGATATTGGTATTGATGGTTCGAAATATTATGTTATTTGTGTTGATCACTATACCAAGTACATTTGGCTCTATCCCATGACTTATAAATCAAATGTTCAAACAATTTTTCTGCAATTCCGAAATCTTGTGGAAAATAGGTTTCACACAAAAAAAAGAGTCTCTACTCTGATAATGGTGGGGAATATATTGGCCTCAAATCCTATCTTTCTATTCATGGGATTAGTCATTACACAACCGCTCCACACTCCACAACAAAATGGTATGTTTGAAAGATGACATCGCCATCATGTCGAGACTGGTCTCACCTTACTCACGAATGCTCACATGCCTCTCTCATATTGGCCATAAGCGTTTCAAACTGCTGCCTATCTTATCAATCGAATGCCCACCCCGACTTTGACCAATCAATCTCCGTTTGAAAAATTGTTCAAACAAATGCCAAATTATCTCAAGCTCAAACAATTTGGCTGCCTATGTTATTCATTAACTAGGCCTTATAATAAACACAAACTTGAGCCCAAGGCCCAACCATGCACATTCGTGGGTTACAGCCTCTCCCAAAATGCATATCTATGTTTTGAGCCCAATAC
>CM042200.1:16402801-16423313 GCA_023539305.1 Ilex asprella | reverse complement strand
ACCATCTTCTTTCTAGACAACAAGGTTAGTCATCCAAAATTCAAGTGTCCAAATCTCAAGTGCCATAACCAAGAAGAATCTTTAACACATGTTTTCAAGCATTTTGCCACATCACTTTGAATATTTAACAAAAACATTTTATTTCTTGTTATCGGCACTTTGGCAACCAAAAATCCGTTTCCATCTCTTATTGAAAGATTATGATTTTTCATGCAAATATCATTACTTTTCTCTAAGAGTTGCCCCAATCTCAAAATATTATTTTTCATGTTTGGCACATAAAAAATATTAGAAATAACTTGGTGTCTTCCATCCTTCAAACGAATCAAAAATATTACCTCTTCCCATTACTGGAATTTGAGAAGAATCTCTAAAAGTGACTTTTCCACTTAACGATTCATCAAACTCCACAAACATCTCTTTATTTTCACACATATGATTACTTGCACCAGAGTCAAGGTACCACACGTTCTTGTCTCCCTTTTGCTCTTCTTTGTATGCCAACAACAAGGTCAGTTTTACCTCTTCAACTTTGTCTTCAACAAAGTGTGCTATTTCTTCCATAAAATTATTTCTACACTCGGAAGCAAAATGGTCATATCGATGACAATTATAACATTGAATATGAGATTTATCATACCTCCCTCCATATGACTTTGAATTGTTGCCTCTTTCACGTCCTCTACCACGATGTGATTCTTGACTTCTTTCTTATTTGTTGGATGCATTTTGACCAACGTTTTCTCCTCTACCTCGATCACGTCCACCACGACCTCCACGTCCACGTCCATGACCTCTACCTCTTTGACTTCCATCTTGCTTTCTTTATTTTTCTTTGAAAGAAAGCTTGGTTTGTAGCACTTGTTCCAACGACTCTTGCTTCTTCTTGCCTAGCCGTTCTTCATGGGCTAACAACGATCCCATGAGTTTGTCAATCACCGTTGTGTCTAAATCTTTAGACTCTTCAATGGTTACAATAATGTAGTCAAACTTGGGGTCCAATGAACGGAGGATTTTTTCTATCACCCGGGTATCGTCATAGTGATCATCACCATAAGTTCTCAAATTATTCACAATCACCAAGATTCTTGTGAAATAATCTGAAACTAATTCGGATTCCATCATACGTAAAGCCTCAAATTCACCTCGCAAAGTTTGGAGGCGAACTTTCTTGACTTTTTTCACTCTACTATGAGCGGTCTTCAAAACTTCCCATGTTTGCTTGGATGTAGTTGCACTAACAACCTTCTGTAACATAGCATCATCCAAACATTGATGGATGGATGAAAGAGCCTTTTGATCCTTTTTCTTTGTAACTTGCAAGACTTCATTTTGGGTTTGACTTAAGGAAGCTTCATCTTCCAGTGCTCTGCAACCAATTGTTACTATCTCCCATAAGTCTTGAGATCTAAGAATTGCCTTCATGCGGATACACCAATTCTCATAGTTATCTTTGGTGAATCGAGACATTTGAAATGGAAGCATTCCATTTGTCATCTCTATCTCACTCTCTCTTTTTCAACACTCAAGCCTAGCTCTGATACCATTTTGTTGGAATCTAGAGGATTATCACACACTCACAAAATATAATAATGGAAGAGACTATTGAAGATAGGAAGAACTCTTGTTATTCACTCATATCCAAATTGATGTATTACATAGGATATATATAGACTATCATATATAACACATGACATACAAAATAACTCCCACTACATAATGCAATAATAAAAATAATAAAGATTCCACTCCTCCATTACTTGGAGAATTAAAAAACCACAATTACTTTGTCCCCCCACTAATACTCAATTGATGACCCACTAATACAAAACTAAATGCATAAAAATAACTCCTAGAACATGAAAAATCATGTTTAATATTATTCTTCCAACAATCCACTTGGTTTGTGCCCTACCAATGCTTTAATAGGAATCCTTTGTGGTCTGTGATTTGCTCCCCATCCATCCCTGCCAATACACCCATGGCTCTAACTGAGGTGACGGGGGGAGGATTCATCATCAGCTATGGTCAAGTGGCTGATCTTGCTCGGGTCGTGTACATGCATTCCTGGGCTCAGGAATCGCTTTACGGAGGTGGTTTCTGTAATAGGGCAACTTCAATCCTTTGGCATTTTCACTTTCCTTGAGACTAGTTGGTCTCTGGGAATTCCTCAAGGGAGAGTAATATTATGCTCTTCTATATTTGTTTTCTTTGAAATTTAAGTCTGCGTTGATCATATGTGTAATGAATATGATAAGTATTGCAACAGTAAAAGGAAATTATGAAGCCCATACGATCATACTTCATATATTTTTTGGTATCCAACTATGCTGAGTAAATGTAAACGTTAAAGTATACTTTTCTAGGCCCCACCCACTTTTACCTAAAATAAAACAAATAACAAAAAAAATTCCCTTTTTTCCTTCGTGAATTTGTTTTTGCTAAGTGTTCCTTTGGTTAATTATCCTCTTCTTTTACGTTCTTTCCCTTTTCCAACACAATCCATGTCCATGCAGGGTAGAAAATAGCAAGTACTTGGTTGATAAGTGATATAAGCAGTGTTTCTTGAAATGTGTGCACAAGCTCAAGTTTTTCTCAAGTTTTGCTTTCAATGAAAAATTTGTTGAAATTTTTAAGAAAATGGGTTCAAATTTTGACACTACCTTTAGGTTTGATCATTAGTTAGTCACCAAATATTTACCATGAAATTGACTAAACCCACTCAACCCTAGCCTCCAAAGGTTTATTAAAATCCATTTACATGGGTTTTAATCCACTATTAATTGCGACCCCACAAACTTAAAGTATCAAATTTTGAACCAAACATAGGATAAGAAAGTGTATTCGAATATTTTCACAAAACTTATCTTTTAAATCCCACTGAAACTTGCATAACAAACAAGCTAATAAGGGGTTGTTTAAATGGCATTAAGGGAAAGATTGAATTGTATTTATTATTATCCTGTTGAATCCAAACTGAATGCTCCGTTTGATAGAAAAGATGGAAAGTAGGAGAGATAGAAAGTAAGAGATATACACTTTTTATCTTCTAATGAAGAAAAATATAAATGATTCACTTTTCTTCCTTTGTGTTTGGTAGGATGGAAAAAATATTTTTTTATTTTTATTTTTAAAAAATTTTTGTTTTTTTTTAAAATACAAATAAATATTTTATCATTGTATTTATATATGAAATTAATTTATACATAATATATGTATACTAGTCATAACCCATGCCCTAAAAACACTAAGAAACATAAGACTGTAGCATTCAAAAATTTGATCCCACTATACTAAATTTAAACTTAAATTCTTTGCTTATATCATTTAAAATTAATTTATACCTATTATTTTATTAAAAATAAAGTCAATTTTTTTTTTCGAATACATAACTCGATATAATTTTTTAACATGTGTATATTATTGTGTATGAATAATGTATGAAATAAAAGTTGTGTTAAACTATAAATTAACTAAATATTAAATAATTGAACATGTGATAAAATTAAGTGATATGATATTTTTTTTTGGAGGGAAAATGTATATGAGATAAAATTCAATATGCTAGCTGATTTATTATATAAATATCAAATGATATATAGATAAATAAGATACATATCAACACAAATAATTAACTTTTCATCCATTTTCTTTCTAATTTTGGAGGAAATGATTTGAATGAATTGGAATAAAAACTCATTCATTTACTTTTTTATCTTTTCTATTTTCCTTTCTTACTAAACATAATGTTTTGTCTATCCCTCAAACTTTTCATCCTTCCAACTTTGTCCTTCCATTTTTCCATTGTACCAAACAGAGTATAAGAGTTTTTACATAGAATGAACAATTTATTTTATCCGAATTTCATGTTTGGTAAACTATATAAATAAATGTGGGGTTCATTGATTCTTGTCAAATAATATACAAGAATTCTTATTTTTTGTTACTTAATTGATTAAAATATCTATTATTTGGTAAATAGAAGAATAATTTTTTTAGTAAAGTAGCCTTTTTATTTACAAATTCAATCTCTTACTTTTGAAATTTACTCTCATTGGTTTTATCAAACCCCAATTTGTGAGTTTTAATTCAATGTTGCCAGTAGACTAAGATTTAAATCTCTAACCTTAAATCTTGAACCGAACATGAGTTTTGAAGTTATATTAGACTATTTTGGTAAAATTGACCCTCTAAATCCTAGACTTACATACCAAATAGGCCCATATAGTTTTCCCTCTAATCTGATGAGCCAAGTAAGGGTGCGTTTGTTAACCCAAATTCGACACTTGTCTTCCATCACAACTAACAAACACTGCAAACAAATCTCCATTACTTTCGATCAGAAAACTTTGTTGTGAGTTATTGAGTCTTCGTAGGGGCTTGTCACAAATGGTACAACTACATTCCCTGTCATTGGGGTCAAATATTCCTAGGTTTCCTGCATTATCCAACCAATAGTACAACCCAGTGCACATCACTGGACTGCACCTTGACAACATAAAATTTTGATAATTTTGAAACTCACGGACTGTCCAAGATTCATCACCACGTTTTAAAATGCCAATTTCTATTGATTGAAAACCAAGGTCACGAATACCAATGACTTGACAATGTGGTGAAGTTGGCACGGTGGTGAAACACATTGTTGGGAATAGAGAGTATACAGGTATGTCTGGCAGTCCTATTCTTTCTTTTGTGAATGGATTAAAGAAAAAAATAGTTCGACCACCTTGACACATGAGCAGTCAACCATCCTTAGAGAAACGGATTTCTGCATCTACTAATTCAGGGATATCCACCTGATAACTAGCATTCTGGATCGGAATGAAAAAATTGAATAAATGGTTTCTTTTACTGAAGAATATCAACCACGGAGACTAGAAGAGTGGAGAATCGTGAATTGATAGGAGTGACTGAGGAATTATAGGCATGGAGTGCCAAGATTTATAGACAGTACGAAAGATAGCATAGTCTCCTGCAAACAGATTTGACTGTATTAAACCAAGAACCTCTGGCACTATATCAGACCATGATCTCTCTTCCACTTCTTTCTTCTCTTGATCTGTTATCCTGTACACCGCAGCAATGTCGTTGGCCATGGACTTTAAATTCAAGCAATATCTTCTAGTCTTGGCCTAGCCCTATTATTGAACAGTGGTTGAGAAAGAGAAATCAAAACACTGATCTTAATAAAAATTAGCCAATTTTAATCAAGATAGGCCAAGGCATTACAAGTGAAAGTACAGAGACTAGGAAATCAAGCATATGTACTAAAGCACATGTTGGGAGGAGGGAGTTTGGAGTCCCCTAAAATGTCCGTAATCTATATAACATATATATATGAAAGTTGGAGTTCCCAGGGCAATCGTCTCCGATAATGGAAGACAATTGGATAACCCTAAGTTCAAAAACTTTTGCGTCAAGTTAGGAGTAAATAATTACTTCTCAGCTTCAGCCCATCCTCAATCTAACGGTCAAGCAGAAGTCAATATTCGAACTATAAAGGTAGCCCTTAAGACTAAGCTAGAAACCCTAAAAGGGAAATGAGTGGAGCACCTCCCAGAGGTACTATGGGCCTACAGAACCACTGCTAGGTCAACAACTCAAGAAACACCATTCGCTTTAGCTTTTGAAACTGAAGCAGTGGATCCTGTAGAAGTAGGACTCCCATCCCCCAGGACTGAACTTGCAGAATCTGAGCGCAATGATAAATCACTTATACTAAATCTTGATTTCTTGGATGAAAAGAGAGACAGAGTTATCAAAGGAAGACAACAAGGTACTAAGACAGGAAGGTCAAACACAGAAACTTCAAGATAGGAGATCTGATACTTAGAAAGCTCCTACTTGCAAGAAAGGACCATTCACACGAAAAATTAGGTCATTACTGGGAAGGTCCTTATATCATCTCTAGGGTGATCAGACCTGAGAACTACGAGTTAAAAAATAGATGGACAAATCCTATTTCATTCTTGGAATGCAGAACATCTCAAAAAAAAAAAAATTCAGTGAGTTTCCTTTGTATAAAAGTCGCTCTTAATAAAGTAACATGTTTTACTCTTTCCAGCGTAATTCCACTAAGTAGCTATTAAGCTAAAAATGAAGTTGGGCTCATCAGCTCATAAAAATCAAGATGAGCTCTCCAGCTCATAAAAATTATGATGAGCTCCTCAGCTCATAAAAATTAAGATGAGCTCTTCAGCTCATAAAATTAAGATGACCTCCGCAGCTCATAAAATTAAGATGAGCTCTCCAGCTCAAAAAATTAAGATGAGCTTATCAACTCATAAATTAAGATGAGCTCCCTAGCTCATAAAAATTAAGATGAGCTCTCAAGCTCATAAAATTAAGATGAGCTTTCCGGCTAATGAAAATTAAGACGAGCTTTTCAGCTCGCAAAGATCAGGAGATCTTTCTAGCTTGAAGACTTCGGATGAGCTTTTTAGATCATGACCCTAGGATGAGTTCTTAAGCTCATAAAATACAGATGAGCTATGCTTCAACTTTAATATTGTAAGCCCAAGCGCAAGTTGAACGAATTAAATATATTTCTTGTAAGACCCAGGTCGAACCCTCAAGGAATTGTAACAAGAGAACAATCACACAAATTCTAAACAAACTTAAAAATAAATAATTTGTTTGGAAAATTGTTGTGTGGAGAAGATTGATTTAAATAATTAAAACAGTAATATTAAATAATAGAGCATCAGGTACTCCCTCTCATTTTCATACAATACTGTTTAAAGACTCAAACATTAACTTCAGACAAAAATTAAATGTCGGTTAATTCAAGTAAGAAAACCTAAAGTTATGATAAAAAGATTATTCAAGAACCTGAATAATTAACCAATTATATTATTTTACAAAATAATGATAATTACCTCAAGCATGGAATAATCAATTATTTACTCGCAAGGAATTCAAGCAATCGATGTACATGACACAACAACTCAAGAATTTTTACAGAATAAAAATTTTGCTAGAAGATCAGAAGTTAAATTAACAAAAAATTATAAATCATTGAGCACCGAGTCAATAAAAATATCGTAATTCATTTAGAGGTCCTGCCCTAGCCCTAGCTTAGTCTTCTAGCCAAACGTGACGAACTAAAATCAAAATAAAAAAATAAAAAAAGAATAATCATGCTCTCTTCTAAGATGAGAACCTCTATTTATAGTAAAATAAATCCTAGGTATAGGTAGGAGATCTAAAGTTGACTTGAAAAGAATTCCTTTCCAAAAAGAAGTTTAAATCCCGTACATAAAATCTTGGCCTTGTGGGTATACAATCTGTGTAGATTTCGAACTTGAATTTCGCATATTTAAAGGCTGAATCACAAAATTTTTGTGACATACACTTTTTTAGTTCTTGGAGTTTTCTTTCTAACCCCACAAAAATCAAGTCAATCGGATATTGGAATCACAATTTATGACCAAAATACTGAAGACGTATCAAATCCTTATCATCTAGGATACTTTTTAAATCCAACTTTAAATGAATTTTCTTCAAACTTGGACCTTTATAAGGATTAAAATGTTGATTTATCTTCACAGACGACTTTAGTTGTCTTCTTCGAACAAGGTTAGGGCTATGGTTTGGATTGCTCAGTTGGGGGTGTGCATTTTAAGGGCTCATCTTAGGAGATGGAAAGCAAAGAGAAGAGAGAAGAGAGAACAAACACTGAAAAGAGAAGAAAGAGAAAGGGAAGGAATGATATGTGTTTCCACAAATAGGAGAGAGGGAAAACAAAATAATAGAAATAAGGACTCTATTTGGGATTCAAATATTCGACTAAAAGTGGATTCATTATATCCTCTTCATTATATAAAGCGGACTTTGGGGGAACCCGCTTTTTACCTTGAAAGCGTATTTTTAGAATATGCCTATTCAAATGAAAGCGGATTCCACAAATATGATTTAAAAGGTTGATGGCCTCTAAAAGCGGATTCGTTGATACCATTTTCTACTGAAATCATAATTGATGATGCACAAAATCGGTGTAAGATCAACAGTCAAGAAGGTGAATGGTATCATGGTGATTAATCAATGATTAGTAGGCAAATAATGGAAGAATAATAAAGAAATAACTAAAACAAGGGTTTATAGTGGTTCGGTCGTGGCCTACATCCACTTTCAATGACAACGGTGGCCGGTATTCTTTATTAATGAATAATGGTGCTCTCTGGGGAGCTGCAATGCTTTGAATGAGAGGGAGAGGGAGAAGGAGAGAGCTAAAGAGCAAGGTGTAGGAGACGAGTGTGAACTTTTTGGGAGGCATGCCCTAGATGTGAGGAGGGATTACTATTTATAGAGTTAGGGTTTGGAGGTGAGGCGGTGGAGTAAGCAAGGGGTTTCCTATTTTAGTAATTTACAAATATAGTAGGGTATCTCCACGCTCGTGCTCCAATTCCTTCGGAGGAATGCTTCCAGCTGGATCAGGCTTGAACTTGGGCTTGCTGGGTCTTTACATGACTGGGCTCCTCAATTGGGGTTGACCCCTTGCACATAAATTGGACTATTTGGGCTTGACTCATCATTTGTCCCTCAATGCCCTCGGTCTAATAAATTTGGAGGGAGGAACATTTAATTGAATTTGAACTTCTGGCTTATGAGGACTCCTCTCCAGTCTTGGTGTAGCTTGTCTTATTGAACACCTCAAGTTTTTTTCATTTTTTCTTGTATTTTTAAGGGAGCCCTTGATCTTCAATTTGGGCTTTTTTCCCTTTTTTAGAAAACCCTAGGCCATAAATCCCACCTTCTTCTTCATTCTACCCACTTCATTTGTTTGAGTTGAAGTTTCATTCTTGAAACTCTTGAGAGCCCAAGTTCTACCCATTTTCATAGGAACTTGAGGGGGTAAAGGAGTGCACTTTTCAAGAATATGCATTTATATAAGTGGGTTTTCTTCTTTTGGGCAAGGCACCAAAATAATCCATGTCGATTTAAGATATGCGGAGTCTCATGGAAATGGTGGAGATTAAAGAAGAAATAGGAGATAGGGGGCCTCGGTCACCGCTCAACGGAGGAGAGGAAAGAGACGAGAAAGAGAGAGAGAGGTGGCAAGCGAGCGGCCCAGGCGCTTGGGCGAGCTGTCCCAGCGAGCCAGGCGGGCATGTTGGAGGCGCTGTCCTGGACAGCTACTTGTGCGTTGTTGTGGAGCATGGGGAGGAGTTGGGTGCTGCAGAGCCGGGCACTGCACAGTTGGGCGTTGGGCAGCACTAGGCGCTGCTAGGCAAGGCTGGTTGGGATTATTTATTAAATACCGTCAAAACTTCGAATAACCATAACTTTGCGTACATGAGTCCGTTTAAGATGATTTTTTTTTTGAATCTGGGTATTTTTCGAGATGTACGACTTGGTCGAAATTTTTTCCCAAAAAATGATTCTATCTCTCTGAATTTGAGTTTTAAGCTCAAATTGGTGAAAACAATGATGATGGAGAACTGTGTTCCAGCAGGCAACTGTCAGGCATTCATGGGTGACGAATTGACACTACGAGTTTTTGCCATAGAGGAAGACTGTGATACCCTTCAGCTATGTTGGTTCTTGTCATTGTCACTGATTTCAGGAGCTCTCGTTAATAGGGCGATGGTGGAGACTCTTTGCTTTTAGAGTGGTCTCTTCCCTTTTCTCAAGAGGATGAGGTTTGTTTCCCACAGTGTTTTTAGTCAAGGTTCGATTGCCAAGTTGCTTCCCGGGAGATAGGTCCTGGTGGTGTCCCCACTCTTTTCGAGACTGGGACTTTTGTGCCAGCCTTGGTACTGCTATAGGAGTTGAGAATCCTGTGTTGTCTCTGTGCGGTCTTCTATGGAGACTGAAGTTCCACATAGCTGTCTTGCTACCAGTAATGGCTGGTATGCATGCTCTGACTTGACTTCGGTCGAGGAGTGGCTTTGGAGGTCTGTGACTCCCGGGGATAAAGGAGTCTTCCACGGTATTCCTTTCTACACACTGTCTTTCCTTGTGTTATGTTTCTTGAATACTTTCTGCCAGCTTGAGTTTCAAGAGCCTATTGAGGCTGAGCCTTTGGCAACTCGTAAAAAGGGCATTAAGCTGGAAATTGAATAGGCCCGAGCTTCTTGATGACGCATGAGAGAGTGCGAAGCTGGAGCTAAGGGCTGCTTAGGAGCAGAGGTAAGACCAAGCTTTTTGGAGACTCATGAGAGAGTGCGAAGCTGGAGATAAGGGCTGCTTAGGAGCAGATGTAAGACTGAGCTTTTTGGAGACTCATGAGAGAGTGCGAAGCTGCAGATAAGGGCTGCTTAGGAACAGAGGTAAGACCAAGCTTCTTGGTAACTCATAAGGGAGTGCGAAGCTAGAGATAAGGGTTGCTTAGGAGAAGAGGTAAGACCGAGGTTCTTGGCGACTCATGAGGGAGTGCGAAGCTGGATATAGTGACTGTCTGTGCGAGAACAGAGTCATAGGCCGAGCTACGTATAGTCTCGAGAGATGACTGTTGTAGCAGAGGCTTACATGGTATGTCCCGCACTCCTCTTTGGCTTTGTACTTGACTTTATTTCTTTACATTTTTGGGATTTGAATGTCTATTGGTGACTGCTGCTTTGCCCTGCTTGTTTACAAATAGGCTGAAGATCAGGGAGGCAGTCGATGGTCAGGCAGCGGAGAGGCGGTCTGCTGAAGAGCAGATAGGGCTCGGGCGGTAGGCACAAGAGGATGCCGCGGAGCAAGTAGGTAAAGCTACGTATAGCTCAGAAGTAGGCTGTCATGGCGGAGACGCATTCCATTGAGATGGAGATGAGGAAGGCTCTGAAGAGCTGGGCACCTGAGACTCATTCCATTGAGATGGAGATGCGGAGAGCTTTGAGAAGCTGGGCATCTGAGGCTCATTCCATTGAGATGGAGATGAGGGGAGCTCCTGGTGAGAGAGGTGAGACCCATCATGGGGGTGTCTGCTGTTGGGCACTAGGTGAGAGGGATAAGACCCATAGTCGTGGCGCCTGATGAGAGGGGGTGAGACCCTTTGTCGGGGTGCCTGGTGAGAGGGTGAGACCCCTCTCAAGGCTGCATCAAGAGGAGCGCTAAGGTAAAGAGGACGAGACCCCTCATCAAGGCGACTCATGTTGGGCACCCTTGTTTACCTTATTGTCGTAGGTTGTTTGAGGTGAAAACAAGACAATTAATAATCTTGCAAAATTTTATTTCATAAAATAATGAATAACAAAATAAATCAAATGATAGATAAAATTCTCAAGTGTTCGGTGTCCCATAGGTGGGTGAAAGTTTTCTTGGCGGAGTCCGAGTTAACTCCTAATCCTGACCCTCAGGAGAACGACTGGATTTCTCCGAAGGGTGGCTAGTATTCTCTGTCATCCAGGTCCCGACTAGGTGGCGGGGCTTGTCCTCTGTCGGCAACGTATTGCCTCAACTGGCCATGCTGTATGAGCTCCTCGGTCTACCTCTTGAGCTCATAGCAATCATCAGTGTTGTGACCATGGTCGCGGTGAAAGTGACAGTACTTGTTGTGATTTCTGCGGTTTGGGGCGGACTTTATCTTTCCAGGCCAGCGGAGCGTGGGGTCATCCTGTATCTGAAATAGGATGTGCTCTACCGAGGCGTACCCTCTCTATCCTATTACTGCACTTGTTGCTAGTCTCCTTCTTATCGTCTCTCTCTCTTTTCGTCATCTTTTCTTCAGATCGAGAGGACTCACCTCGCCTGGCCCTTGTGACGTCCTCAGCATTCATGTATTTTTGGGCCTTTGCTAACAACTCTGACATGCTTCTTGGTGGGCGTTTCATGACGGAGAAAAGAAAACTCAACGAGCGAAGGCCTCCCAAGAAGGCAGTCATCATCACTTTGTCGTCGGGCTCATTAAGTTGGAGTACCTCCTCGTTAAAACGAGTGAGGTAGCTTCTCAAGCTTTCCTCTCGGTCCTGCTTTATGCTAAGCAGGTAGGTGACAAGCTTCTGGTGGCGGCGTCCTCCAATGAAGTGTGACACGAATGACCTGCTAAGCTCAGCGAAGGAGACAATGGAGGCTGGGGAGAGCTTAGCGAACCATTGTCAGGCGGACCCCTTCAATGTGGTTGGGAACACCCTGCACATGATTTCGTCTAGGATATTGTGTAACTGCATCAGAGTTTTATAGGTGTTGAGGTGATCTAATGGGTCCGTCGTCCCGTCAAAGGTCTCCACCGAGGGCATTTTGAACTTCTGAGGGAGTGGATAGCTGGCTACGTCAGGCTTGAAAGGTGTGTCGGTCCGCCGCACAAGATAGTCTACTGTCTCTGGTCCTTGCACCTTCATGGCATTGAAGACGTCACCTAGTTGGTTTTGCACTTCCTTGATTTTCTCATCCCAAAGGTTGGGGGCTCCTCTGGAATGATCATGAAAGTGACTCTCATGCTCCATGCTTTGGTTCTCGCCCTCGTCTTCTTGGAGAGGAGGGTCCTCGTCATGAGAAGCAGTAGGTGGAGGGGGTAGAGGTCCCTCATGATGAGCTCCCCTATGTGGGGCGCCCATGGGGACTCCAAAGGGAGCGCCCAACCCTAGGGGCCCGCCTAGATGTGGAGTAGTAGGGCGTAGAGTTCTTTGACCTCCAGGACGTGGAGCTCCTCCAAGCTGTGCTCCGCCATGCGGTGCTCCTCCTCGTCCGGCGAGCATGAGTTGCAGTATTTGCTGGTTTTGGGCCACTAGTTGTTGCATGGTCTCCAACATTTGTTGAGGATTTGGAGTTGGAGCATCCGACACATGATTGGCAGGTGGAGGAATATCCTCCTCCTCTCATGGAGGATTGCCTTCATGCTGGTTTTTGGATCTAGTAGTGATCGTCATTGTTTCAGTAAAATGGAGTGTTTGGAAGTGAGAATTCTGTCGTTCCCACAGACGGCGCCAAACTGATAATGCACAAAATCGGTGCAAGATCAACAGTCAAGAAGGTGAATGGTATCGTGGTGATTAATCAATGATTAGTAGGCAAATAATGTAAGAATAATAAAGAAATAACTAAAACAAGGGTTTATAGTGGTTCGACTGTGACATATATCCACTTTCAATGGCAACGGTGGCCGTTATTTTTTATTAATGAATAATGGTGCTCTTTGGAGAGCTACAATGCTTTGAATGAGAGAGAGAGGGAGAGAGCTAAAGAGCAAGGTATAGGAGACGAGTGTGAACTTTTTGGGAAGCGTGCCCTAGATGTGAGGAGGACTTACTATTTATAGAGTTAGGGTTTGGAGGTGAGGCGGTGGAGTAAGCAAGGAGTTTCCTATTTTGGTAATTTACAAATATAGTAGGGTATCTCCATGCTCGTGCTCCAATTCCTTCGGAGGAAGACTTCCAGCTGGATCAGGCTTGAACTTGGACTTGCTGGGTTTTTACACGACTGGACTCTTCAATTGGGGTTGACCCCTTGCACATAAATTGGACTATTTGGGCTTGACCCATCAATAATTATTGATTAAGCTTTTAAAATATGTTGTAAATCGGTAAATAAATTCAAAAATACAATAAATTAGTATTTTTGTTTGAAATTAGCCGTATTTTGGTAAAATATTCGCATCTCTCATATATAACCAGCTCTTTTCTTTGTCGCCTCACAGCTCTCTCTCTCTCGTACCCATGACCAACATCACCCCCACAAATAATCAGGTCATCTACACTTCTTCGGTTCCAAGATACTCTGCTCCAAAAGTTCATGATAATATTTATTCGTGGAGATATTTTTTGATAATCTATAAACGTTTTATTCTTACATGACTAAGAGAACTTAGTTTAAATGTAAGAACGGGGATGAGCCATGATTTCAAACCCATGAATTATTGCATAGTATTCGTGGACTAGTAGTTGTGACAGAAATAAGGAAATAGAAACAATCTTGGAAACACGCTTGCAAAGATTGAAATTAATTTTAGGGCTCTAATGGCTCCTTCAACAATCCTTTTAACAAAAATGATTATTTCCCGGATAGGTTTCTATTAGAGCAATTCTTATTTTTTTTTAAACCCATATTTAAATTTGGATAAAAAAACTCAAAAAAACTTTCTTCAATGTTAAACCCATACCCGTATCAAACCAATAGAGACTCGTTTTTTTACTTTAATCAAGGGAGACTCAAATTCATACTCAAATCTTTAGAGCATCTTCAACCAGGACCAAAATTTTTATTCGAATTTAAATTAACATTTGAGTAAAAAAAAATGATTTGATAGATATGACTATAATGAACAAACTCAAATTTAAATGAGGACAAACTCAAAATATCATATATATATATAAAGATGACCATTGGAGCTTTAAAAGAAAGTGAAATCTCGCCATTAAATATTAGAGTAAGAATTTGAGTCTCTCTTGATTTGAGTAAAAAAATGAGTTTCTCTTGATTTAGTTTAAGTTTGAGTCAAAAGTTTGAGCAAGTTTTTGGGCTTTTTTTTTCTCAAATTTAAATTTAAGTTAGGGTTGGAGATGTTTTTAATGGTGAGATTTTACCCTTCTTTAACAATACACTGGTCATATTTTATCCTTTTTTAAATTTGAGTTTATACTCATTTAAATTGGAGTTTCTTTTCCTTTAAATTTAAATTTCTCCATTGGAAGGTCTATAACGAAAGCTTGAACAGGTACTGTTTCTCTCATTGCTTAAACTGAATATCTATTCTACACATGTTTGCTTTGAGCTTTTGCATTTTCTTCCCGCGTTAGAATACTGTTCATTAGTTGTTTGATTATAAGTTTCTATGAAATTCTTGTGTTAACAAAAACAGAATATGTACGGATTCCATGTCAATTGTGTAGCCTCTAAAGAAATCCCAGTTCTTGAACTTGCACGATAGTAGATTTACAATTTTTTCAAACTTAACGATTTTCAGTTTTTAGGACAAGCATAATTTTTAAGGAGAATTTGAAACAGTTTACTCTAGCGCAATTGACATAACTACATATGCAACATACACCACTTCTTTACTATTCAAGTATTTTTTTATTAAGTACATTGATGAAAAAAGTAATCTAATATTTACAAATTTCTTATAATTAACTTTCTATAATTACATGTTGAGTTAGAATTATCATTATATTTGAATGTTGAGTTCAAGGGATAATTAGGTTTTGCTGAATAATTAACTTTTGGGCAACATTCATTCATGCAATAATTTGGTTGAAATGGGAAATGAGATAATCAAGAAAGATGATCGGGCCGTTTTGCTGGAAAGAGACCTTCCAAAATCCACATCTACAAAATTGGCTACTACTTCCATCAAAGTAAACTCGAGTATGTTGATTTTGTAGCATTGTGGTGGAATATTTTTATTATATTATGTTCATAGAAATCTTTGTGACTCCATGCATCTTTTGATGTTGTAGGTTTTTGACAATGGACAGCTCCTTTTGGTTAGAAAAACAAGCAATTCTGACAGTAATGGAAGTCATATCATTTCGCTCATGATAACTACATAGAGTTAACCACCTCATACCTTTACATTTAATATAGGTATGAATTTAGAGAAATTTTATTCTACTTTCTCAAATGTGAGCAAACAAATATGTCAGTAGATTCCACGAAGGTGCATTATTCTTTTGTGTTTTCCTTAATTTTGTTGTGATATCAAGTATTGAGTGAAGTATAATAACTCTTGGCTATCACATTGTGTACAATGTAAAGAATTGTCTTTGAGAATTTGAGTTTTAGAGAGCCTTTGTAAATAAAAAGACACTTCTCAATTCCTAGATTTTTTAAAAAATTAAACAACTTTAATTGAAAAAAAGGTCCATGTAATTGGAGTTGTTCATAATGAGGATGAACAACTCCAAGGCATTAGTAATTCATACATGACTTAGCTACTTCAAACATATAAGTTATGTTACACCAATATAACGAGATTTGGTTTAATCGATCCTGACCTGGTTACAACTCAGTGGTATCGGCCCAACTCAGAACTAAATCGGTTGGATTCGGTTGAGTAGAACCGAGTCAGATAACTATGGTGCAACCAAATCTGAAAAATCTGAGCAGCAAAAACCCTAAAAAGAGAGAGAAAGGAATAAGAAAATGGACGAGACTCAGTTGCATATATGGGTTAGGTTGAATTTGTAACAAAATAAGCAAATGAAAAAGGGATTGATAAGAAATAAAACAAAAAATCAAATCTCCATCAGTAAAAAACCCATAAAAATTAAATCGGTGAAAAAAAAAACCTTCCACCCCCAAATCACACCTTTTGGAACTATAACAACAAAAGAAGAAGAATAAAAAGTATATTTATACTACTTTAAAATGTCAGCATATATGAAAAATATATTTTTTCACTTTTACCCTCTAACACTAAAACTACGCCACACTTATCCTCCAAAATTTATAATGCCCACACCTTCATCTATCTTTCTCTCCTCGTTTAATGTTAATTAGTCTTTCATTATTCACTATTACGATTACTTTCTTCATCTCTCTCTCCCTCAAATGTAACGTTAATTGAATTTTGTTCTCCTCATTTCTCTTTGTCTATTATTTCTTTCTCTCTCACACACACTACACAATTGAATATGCAGTCGACTTTCATCATCCATGTTTCTACAATTAATTCAAAGGCAGTTCTTGCTTCCACCCGTTACCAATCTGAATGTGAATAATTTCATCCTTACACATTTTTCCCCTTTCACATGTTGCCATGTAATTCAGTTGGGCCACTTCTCCTGCATCTCTTTCCCTATAAGACACACAAATCCATTATGTATTGCCGTTGCAGAACCAACAACATAGTTCTTCACCAGGTACTAATTTTTTTGGGTGAATAACTCCCCACCATTAGATTAGGAAAATCATAAAAAGGACAAACCTGACAGCAAATTAGATCCCTTCTTCTTGGGGTTAAAAGACCCTCATTTTTCCCATGTATGTGTGTATGTGATTTTATGCATTTGAATGTTATCATGTAAGAATTGACAACGAATTTATGACTTTTTAGGTTTTCAATTCTTCCATTACTTATTTATATTTTGTAGTTTTAATTTGGGGGAAGTGTTCATGTAATTGATTTAAGGTAGTGATTTTTTGTTTGCATTTAGGGTTATTTGTTCATAATTTTGGATCAATGCTTGTTTCTTTGAGAGATTCCTTTTGAATTTGTTTTGAAAGAGTGTTTGTTCATCGTGTATGTTCTTCTGTTACGCACAAATATGATACTTTACTGTGGATATATTTTTGATTTTTGCCCGCTTGTGGTTTCTTTGTGTGTTTTATGGGTATTTGTTAGTAAACATGAAAGATATTGACTAAGATTGCAATTATCACAGGATGCACTCTGTGAATGTTATGCTTAGTTGTAGCTTTTGAAGTTACCTGTCATTCAGTAGTTAAAAGAAAAGTGATTGAATTAAATAATCGAATTTGTGATAATATAATTTGTAAAAAAACATTATCTTGGATGAAATTTTAAGTTATTGGTGAAATTTGTTCAAATGGGTGTCTGGTAGAGTGAGAGACAAGGGAACTCCAAATATTGGTAAAATAATCTTGAATATTTATCATAAATTTTAATTTTTGAGCTACAAATTTGTTTGTTTTATGACATTGATATCTGAAAAACAATAAAAAAAATATTAAACCATCTCAAATTGTAAAATAGGTTTTTTTGTGCATAAAAGAAAGTCAGTGCCATGTTTGTTTACCAATATCATTAATTCGTAATTTACTTGTGAATTGGTTAGTTCAATAGATGTACTTCTTTTGTAAATTAAGCATATGTTTTGTCTATTCTCACATGGTGTTGTTCAGTAATATGAATAGTTTTAGGTCGTCTGTCTCCTCCTTTTCTTTCTCTCCCCTTTCACTTATTCTTTACCGGGTCCTTTACTCTTTTAGTTCTGGCTAACCTTTTTCTGTTATTATCCTTATTCTTCCATATTTCATATTGGAAGTTTATCTTGCTATCTTGCTTTAAAATCATATTTAAACCATTGAAACCAATCCTATAACCTTAATTTTGTAACACCCCGCTTTTTCTTTTATATATGCATATAGTTATATGATAGATAATTGTTGTGAAAATGAGGATATGTATAATGATATAAGAATGAATCACATAGGTTAAAACATTAGAAATGAATAATTGGAGACAAATGGATTTGAGAAGTTTAAGTTTCAAAGGCGTTTGAGATTGGAAATAGTTATTAGATAAGTTTCTAAATGTTTTTAGGTCAAACTACGATGTCCATTGAATCCGGAAGGTCGAACAACCTTGGAAAAGGTAATATGAGATATATTAGAGGTTAGAAAGCATTCCCGAGTTAAAATCCACTTTAGAGTGAATTTGGGTAAAAATTATCTTGGACACTTTCTAGTATTTGGGCCATAACTTTTTATCTTTACGTCCAATTGATCTGAAATTTTCACAGTAAATAGTAGACATCAAGGGCTACAAAAGTGTCGCTAATGAAAATTTTCCAATTCGACCTATAAATGGCTCAAAACTGCACTGGAAGTCGAGGCAGTCAAACGGTACCGGTACCATACGGTACTGGTACCCCGAAATCAGTAGATAAACGGTACCGGTACCCAGTACCGGTACCGCTTCTCTGAAGCCTTCCAAACAATTAAAAAATCAAGATTTTGGGTTTTAAAACCCCATTCCAAGCCCTATTTGCCCTATTTGCCCTATTCTTCATCTCATTCTCACCACAAACATCCTAGAGACCTAGGAGGAGATAAAGAAAGGGAAAAACACCAAGATCAAGATTGTTTCACACCTCATAGAAATCAAAACCGAAATTTCTCAAGAACACCATTCTTCTCCTCTCTTCTTCTACACTTTTACTACACCTTTACCAACACCTCTTGGAACCTTAAGAGAATACAAGAAGGAGATCTTTGGAGCTTGGGTTAGCTTAAAACTCTTGGATTCAAGGTAGGGGTTTTCTCTCACTCACTTACATTGAGGCTAGGGCCTATATATGTAATCTTTTCACTCTAAATTATACATATAGGCTATATTATCATTGTTTCTTATTACCCTTATGACTCCTACCATGATTTAAACAATATTATTATTTGATTAACCCTTGAATCCTTTTTCTTGATTGAAAATCCTAAATTTCAAGATAGATGAACTTTTCTCTAAATTGTTCTTAATTCTTGATTTCAAAACCTTAGTGTTTCCTATCGAACCATAAAATGATGCTATTGTGATCTCATGTACTTTTCTTAGTTGGTTGTGAAATTGTTGCATGATATATTTTGAGATTTTAGATAAATGCTTGTAAATTGGGATAATTGTGGAATTGTATGTTTGGTTGGGTTATTGGTGACGCACATGAGTGAGAGGTTCCTTGTAAGGATGCTCACCCCTTTCCAAGAGGTTCCTGGTAAGGATGTTTGAGAAACAATGTAATGATTGGTGAGAGGTTCCATGTAAGGATGCTCATCCATTCTCAAGAGGTTCCCAGTAAGGATGCTTGAGAAATAAGTCCGTTATAGTGAGAGGTTCCTTGTAAGGATGCTCACCCCTTCCCAAGAGGTTTTCGGTAAGGATATTTGGAAAACAATGTAGTGATTGGTGAGAGGTTCTATGTAAGGATGCTCATCCATTCTCAAGTGGTTTCCGGTAAGGATGCTTGAGAATCCAAGGTGACCTAAAAGGAGGTGGAGGTTATCACAAAGTATGCCACCTACCTAAAGAATTATGGGAAATTGTTTATAACCATTAATGATTATTATTGGTGTGTGATTGCTTGTTTATTCATTTAAGTAATGTTTTAAAATAAACTTGAGGTCATTTTTAAATGTCACTGATTTTTTTCAAATTATGCATCTATGTTAGGTTAAAAATGAGACCGACCGTTTTATATGCTTTTCTAAACCTTGTATGGGTTTGAGAGAATTTTTCTACAGAGCTTCGTGCTCACCCCCTACAGTTGAACCTTTTTCAGATGTTGGGCCAGAGGATGAGCTCGGTGCTAACGAGCCGTACCTTGGAGAAGCTTCACAAGAGGGATACTTGGATCCCGAGTGGGACATCTAGAGATGTCGTTTACTTTTTGTTTTAAACTAGAATATTATTTTGAAACACTGCATAGTATAGATTTTTTTTGTAATTTTCGCTGCGTTATAATAGTAAATTTTCATTGAGAATGTAAAGGCCAAAGATGGCATATTCTTTTGGGATATTAATGTAAAAGTATGAATTATTATTATGAAGTCTTCTTTATTGATGGTTTATCTTAGTGCTCTCATGGTATGAATGGTTATTGAATGTAATGCCGTCCAGGGTGTATTTTGGGGCGTTACAAATTTTCTTTCTCAAATCCCTGCTACATTAACTGCTATTTATTTCTTATATGTTACTACTCAAGCCCTTACTTCAACACCTTACTACAGTGCTAAAATCTCTATTTTTTCCTACATTGGTCTTGTTTTCTTCCCAGGAAAAAAAAGTCCTCATCTATTTTCCTCATGCCCTTACAATGACTTAACTAGACTCAAATCACACCTTATAAATTTAAGAATCCATCTCTGTGTGGTTTAATCATATGCATTTCATTGATTTGTCTACCTAAAACCATAT
>CM042200.1:16346524-16393795 GCA_023539305.1 Ilex asprella | reverse complement strand
AATATTAAAGTCTCCCATAAAACTAGGAGATATTTAATGCACTACTTCCCCTAAAATGGGCATTTATGTCTTTGTATCTAATTAGTGTACCTTTTTCCAATACTTTTTAAAATGTATACTTTTTGTCAAATAAGTCTTTTTGGGTGTACCGGCTTCCAAAAACCCCTAAAAATTCAGTATAGTTTCTGGATGCACTGGGGTTATACTTTTGGGCTTAGCACTTCCCATATACCACAAGGTGACAGAACCAACAAAAGAGTATTTACAATGGGCTACCTTTAAGGGAGAAACTAAATTCTATTGATTTTGGATGCCACTGCTTATTATCATAATATTAACGATAACAAAAACAGATAATCCAAAGTATATTTTATTAAGTTAATAGTGTTTTTGGTTCTACTTTTACCAGTTTAATTTTTAATTAATTAATTTCATCAGTTTAATCCTAAAATATTCGATTCGTATTTAAATAATTCCTAACAACAAAATTTTATTATTTTCACTAAAAACTTAAAAGGGTCGAAAACTAAATAAATAAATTTAATACATTAAAAAAATAAATTAATAAAATGAACATATTTTGAGACTTATTTTATTGTTCTCTGATACATAGAGAGATATACTGTAAGTTTTATTATTTCATGATCATCACAGAAGTACACTGAGAAGTCACACATGACCTCAAAAACTTTCAGTCAAGCACCGTTCTTTACTGAAGACATTTAATAAAGCAAACTTAACAATTTTATTGAAAAACAGAACACACACATTGATGCAAAACAGAGACTTATAGAAATGTATTAAAATATTCTTGTTAGCTTCTTGAAATCCATATAAACTACTCAGAAATAACCACCACGAAGACGAAGGACAAGGTGAAGGGTAGACTCTTTCTGAATATTGTAATCCGCCAAAGTCCTTCCATCCTCCAACTGCTTGCCAGCAAAAATCAGACGCTGCTGGTCCGGAGGAATGCCTTCTTTGTCTTGAATCTTCGCCTTCACATTATCAATTGTGTCCGAGCTCTCCACCTCCAATGTAATCGTCTTCCCTGTCAAGGTCTTAACGAAGATTTGCATCCCACCGCGGAGTCGGAGAACAAGATGAAGAGTCGATTCTTTCTGGATGTTATAATCGGCCAGAGTTCGTCCATCCTCGAGCTGCTTGCCTGCAAAAATCAGCCTCTGTTGATCTGGTGGAATGCCCTCCTTATCTTGAATCTTGGCCTTGACATTATCGATAGTATCGGAACTCTCAACCTCAAGGGTAATTGTTTTCCCGGTGAGAGTTTTCACAAAGATCTGCATACCACCGCGAAGCCTCAAAACCAGATGGAGAGTCGATTCTTTTTGGATGTTGTAATCGGCTAGGGTTCTGCCGTCCTCGAGTTGTTTTCCGGCGAAGATCAACCTCTGCTGATCCGGAGGAATTCCTTCCTTGTCCTGAATCTTGGCCTTGACGTTGTCTATCGTATCAGAACTCTCGACTTCGAGCGTGATCGTCTTGCCGGTGAGAGTCTTGACGAAGATCTGCATGCCGCCGCGGAGACGGAGCACGAGGTGTAGAGTCGATTCCTTTTGGATATTGTAATCGGCTAGGGTTCGGCCGTCCTCGAGTTGTTTTCCGGCGAAGATTAAACGTTGCTGATCAGGAGGAATTCCTTCCTTGTCTTGGATTTTCGCCTTGACGTTGTCGATTGTATCGGAACTCTCGACTTCGAGAGTTATTGTCTTGCCGGTTAAGGTTTTCACGAAGATCTGCATCTTGGAGGAGAGAAAATACGAAAAGCTTCTTTGATTTGCTAGGGTTTTGGAGGAGAGAGAGACCTGTAAATAGAGATCTGAGATTTGGGAAAGAACTGATATGAGAGAGAAGAGAGCGAGGGCCTGTATTTATAGGAGTTTTTTTGCCCACTTTGTTAAGGAATTGGAGGGGCGTATCCGGAAATACGGAGGAATTAGGGGTCAATGGCGTCGGTTGGGGTTTGCTTGGGTTAAACTACAAACTTGCGCCACCCGTTTCCCCCAGAATTTTCCAGAAGCCCCCAGATTTATCGACGTCATCAATTATGTAATATGACGTGGGATTAACCGGATTTAGATTTTTGGAAAAATTTCAGGGATATTCTTTCTAGTTTATTATATTTTTAAAGACACCTGTTCTATTATCCAAAATATTATTGATATCCATTTTAATTTATATTTACACATCACTGATATCCCTTTGCCATTACACCACCATTTTTAACAAAAATAAATTATCTAAAATATAAAAATTATCCCTAAATAAACCTTAAATAAACTTTTTACATAAAATTGGATTAAAATTTTAGCCGATTAAAATTTATATTTTTACATTTTAAAATTTGAGCTAATTAAAATTCGTTTTTCAACATATTAAAATTTGATTCGATTAAATTTCGATTCGAATTGATTAAATTTTATTTTTTTTAAGTATTAAAATTCGAACCGATTTGAGCTCTACCTGAGCGGTTAGCGCCGATTAAAATTTGCTTTGAGTCGATCAATATTTATACTTTTTCTTAATAAAACTCATATCAATTAAAATTCGATTCAAGTTGATTAAAATTTATTTTTTTATGTATTAAAATTGATTCGATTAAATTTTATATTTTTTTATGTATCAAAATTTAGACCGATTAAAAATGAATTTTAATCGACTCGAACATAATTTTAATCAACTCAAATTTTAATACGTAAAAATATAATTTTTAATCGACTCAAATTTTAATACGTGAAAAATAAATTTTAATTAACTCGAATTGAGTTTTAAAAGGCTCGAATTTTAATACGTAAAAAAATTTAAAAAATAAAGGAAATTTCATTGAAGATATGTCTATCTAGAGAGGTGTGGATGAAATTTTTCTTAAAATATATCATTATCAATTTAGTAAAATTGCATTCTAGTTAACATTTTTAATCTGATAGGAGGTGTTAATGAAAATTCAGAAAATAGAGAAGGCATTATCGAAGATATAATAAACTAGAAGGTGTGTGACTAAAATTTTCTTTAAATTTTTTAGTGTTATGTTTTTTTTTCAATAAAATATATTATTTCTCAGGATTCAAGTAAGATTTATAATTTATAACTAGCCCTTTCATTTTGGGTGATTGATCGGATTTAAATTTAGAAAAATATATATTATAGAAGAGCTGATTTGAATTAAACTTGTCACAGTTAAATATCATAGTTAAAAAAAAAAAAAAATGAGCATGCTAATATGGTGAAACAAGTTTGTGTCAAGTTTTAGCAAGTTCGTGATAAAAAAAAATTCACTCATATCTGATTTATTTATTAATTTATTTCTGTTTACATCCATAAAATATAAGGGTGACACGTCGAGACAACCTGACGGTTATGAAAATAAAATTTTAAGAATCTTGAAAATCGAGAAAAGTGTCATCATGACTCGTTAATTAGAGACGATTCAATTCATGTGTGCATATTTCGAGAGAAAAAATTATGATTACAATCATGGTCAAAAAATATGACTTTGACGGTTAGAGATCATCCTTACAAGTTTTTTTTTTTAATAAGACCAGGAAGCTAACATGTAAGAAAAGTAAACAAACTGCCTAGGACAGTAAAAAGTCAGATGATAAGCTATCTGATGCGGCAGCTGAAGAGTTGATAAGGCTTTGCAACGTTTGAGATGGTGATCTGCTTCTTTGATACGCCTGCTGAAGGATACTAAGGCCAAAACAAAGGATTCTGCACAGAGAAGCCCTCCTACGAGTGATGCAGAAGATGAATATCCAGCCAGAATCCCACAAGGATATGAACTTCCAATATGTATGACCTGATGTAAATTAAGAGAAAAATAGACACCATGAAGAAGAAAACATGTAGCATCAAACAGTCATTAAAGCCTAGAATCGAGAAGATAGAAGACTGCCAGATCCAATGGAGTAAAAACCAGAACCCTCCAAGCAATTTGTTGATGAAGATCAGCGAACAAAGGATTCCAGCTTCCAGATCGCCCAAACATGAAAAAAGGCTTGACAGAGTTCAAAAAGCAGCAAGAGCAGAAATTTCATGAAAGCAGTCCCTTTCTTCAGTGATCATAGATTGAAAGAAGCTCCTAAAATCCCAATGAACAGAAGAATCCAGCGATAAAATCCGAAGACCAAGATCTGTGATGCAACAAAGAGAGCATTGATAAATTGGAGAACATGAACAGTCAGCAGCCATGAAGATTGAGGACTGAGACCCTTAATCGATGAAGATGAAGACCCTATAACAAGGACCCCTTCCTCCAGATCCAATAAAACCAAATCCAAATAAAACGAAGGGAAACCAAGACGAGCAGGATTAAGGATGCAGCAGCTCCTACTCCAACGGCTTCGCAGAAAGCTAAGTCTCATCCAGATAAGATTTTTTTCCTTAGTTTTCTAATCTGTCTTAAATCCTGCATCATGAGTAACTGAATGTATGTAGGGAGATTTCCCATAGAATCATAAGTAAAAGATTGTTTATCTGCTATCCCTTAGTTTATCAGTGCATCTGCCACTATGTTCCCCTCACGATAACTATGCTGAATTTGAAATGTGAAATTCTGCAGAGTAGCAATGATTTGTTCTAGTAGGATCCAACATTTCCAAGACACTTTAACCTTCTTATTGACCATGTCAACTAACAGTGTTGAGTCTGACTCAATTATCAACTCATATACTTAAAGACCATAATTTTGCAAAAGTTGTAGACCACTCTACAGAGCTTGCATTTTTGCCTCCATATTTGAGCAATTACCATAATAAAAGGAAAAATGCTATAATCAGTTGGCCCATAGAATTCCTAATAATTGCTCCTCCACCTGACTCCCTAGGATTACCTTTTGAAGCACCATCCTCATTAAGCTTAATTAGACCATTAGCTGGGAATTTCCAAGCTATCCACCACGTACGTATCCTGTAATGTTTGCAAGCTATGCACCAGTGTTAGGGACCTGTAATGTTTGCAATAACTCTACCTCGTTAACATTATCCATTGCTTTTGGCTTAATAATATGTACTTGTAACCTCATAAAATAGAAAACCTTCTTGACTAGGGTAGTATAATGAAGACAATGTTCCTCAAAAAGCCTGTTGCATCTTTCTTTCCATAATTGCCAGTACACCAATAGAGTTAAACCCTTAGCAAAGTATGGCTCAAAGATAAATGTTTGAATTCTCTTACAAATCTCATAAATCTAGTGAACGGGTCCTCATTCGCAATTAACCTGAGCCCCAGTTGAGTTGAAACCAAACTCCAAATTGAACTTGCATAAGTACCTTTTATAAAAATATGGCCTACAGTCTCACAACCTTTGTTGCAAAAAACACATTTGCTAGCTAGAGAAACTCCCCGAAGCTGAAAAGTATAGTCAATAGCCAATGCATTGTGAAATATATTCCACCCTAATAATTTTGCACTTGGGGACACTTTTTGTTTCCATATGGCTGCAGCTTGCACACTAATCTGTCCCTCTGTTCTTAAAACATTCCAAGCAGATTTTATAGTAAAACAACCCGAGGTCCCTTACTTCCAAATAAGCCTATCTCTGCTTACCCCCTGAGGCAGTTGACTGGATAGTACTTCTTGCAGCAAATGCGCATCTAAAATTTCCTGAATCTTACCTAGTTCCCACTGACCATTCACACTCACCTGGGATAATCTTGGAAACTCTCGTGGTTTCACTGAGTTTCTAAGCACCAGAGGTCCATTACCAAACCAATTATCACACTATAAATCCACGTTAGCTCCAAAACCAACTAAGGTTATAGTATTTTCTGCAATAATATTGAACCAGGGAGCTATTTCCTTATAACTTTGAGAATGCTTCCTTGCAGAAGACCCTAGAGGATGTTGACCTTTGAGAAATTTACTCGAAAAACCTTTAGACCACAGAGAATTACCACTTAATAGGTTCCACACCTGTTTCATACGAAAAGAACTTTGAACCTCCTCAAACTTTCTAATACCCAAACCACCTTCCTTTTTAGGCATTGTAATCACCCTCCATGAACACCAATGTCTTTTCCTAACAGCTGCCTTTCCAGACCAGAAGAATGAAGCCATAATTGAGTTTAAATTTGAGAGTATCCCTTTTGGGAGATTTATAAAGGCCATTAAATGATTTGGTAGAGAATTCAATACTGACTGAATAAGTACCAATATCCCCATACCCAATAACATCTTTGAATACCACCTTTCTAGCTTGCACTGGAATTTCTTAAGCAACTCCTCATAATAAATTAATTTTTCCTTCCCCTTACTACTAGACAACCCAAGTAAGTAAAAGGACATGGCTTCAGAGGGATTTGTGCAATGTGAGACAGCATATTCCTTTAGGCAAGTGAAATTCTTTTAGAACAATATAAAGAGCTTTTCTGTTTATTGACAACATGCCTTGAGGAATCTTCATACCTCTTCACAAATTTCAAAAGATTAACCATTGAACTTTTGTTCCCTTTCAAGAATATAAGTGTATCGTCTGTAAATAATAAATGAGTGACTGGGATAGTGCCTCTACTAATATGATAGTATCTTACCAAACCTTTCTGAAATATGTCTTTTAATCCTCTGTTTAAGATCTCCTCTGCCAGAATGAATAGGCTAGGAGACAAAGGATCCTCTTGTCTGAGACCTCTTAACTTGGGAAAAAAACCAATATCTAATACCATTTATCACCAATGATACGTTCTGATTATGGAGACAGTTCGAAATAATCTTCAAGAAGTCTTCAGAAAAAAGGTAAGGCTAAAGAAAAAAGATCAATGATTAAACACAATAAACTCTACACAAAGTCAACCTCTCTCACACTTGTTTTTACTTACCAGCAATTTTACTTTTTCTTGTACTTCATCACTTCGAAGATCTTTACCGCTTTTATTTAATGTTAAGTACAGTACTTTTTACATCTTCCTAGTTTAGCTTATCTACTACTTTACATTCTAGCTTTATGTTTACATTCTAGTCCATTACGTTGCTAGTTTGAAATTATTGAAAGTCCTTGATCCTGAAGGCATAGATAAGAACTTAGAGGTAGTCTTATGCCTCGTTACAATCATTTGAACAATCAAGATTTTAAAACCTCATAGTTTGAATAGGTGATGTCATACGTGCTTGGATCTTAAGTCCAATCAGACTTTGAAACACCTGTAATCCAAAAATACACCAAACATATATTTTTTGTATGCATGGCAGGCCTTTAGTAATTAAATGGAAAACACCCACAAAAAAGCCAAAATTGGTTCATCAAATGTGCATCCAGTGCACAAGGTTGTTGAAGATAGTAGGCTTGGCTTCCCTAACCTTCAGGAAGTGTTGCCTTTGCTTCAAGGGCAAGAATATCGAGAGTCCGACTCAAAATCGAAGGCTTGAATTTTGGTTTTGTCACAAGAAGTCTCCTAGCAAATTTTTGGGTTCATCAATGGCCAGGGGGACTTGATTAGAGAAGAATTTGGCCGTATTGTGGAGTGGCTAGTCGACAATTTAAATTGTCCAAGGGCGCAAGGCAGCCACTGTTTTCCCCTATACAAGCACCATCGGAAGCACCGCAAACGGCGCAACTAGTGTTTCCTCTGAGGGTGCAACAGGCCAGGAATGGCCACTAGAGAAATAATAGTTCTCTTTTTTAGGAAGAAATGTCCTCCAATCTCAAGTTTTTTTTGGGAGGGGGGCAAAGACGGCAACCGCTAATTGTTCCACCAACGGTGCCCTAGGTGATCATAACTCGGGACCAACTAGAAAAAAATGTCCAAGAACAAGTTGGCCCAGCCATGAGGCGCATAACCAGGTCGATATACAGAAAACCATACCCCTACTGAGTCGACAAGGAATATGAGTATCTTCAAGGACACAATGTCCTAATGTTTACAACCTTTTTAGGGGAAGACGGTCAGTCGACCGTGGGGCACATCAGTCATTTTATTATACAATTTAGTGAAGTAGGGCTAATGAGTATTTGAAGTTAAGGTTGTTTGCTAATTCCCTGATGGGGATGGCCTTCAAATGGTACATTGACTTAATTCCCAACTCCATGTTAGGTTAGCAGCAAGTCGATGACAAGTTTCATGCTCAATTCTACTAAATTGAGCTAAAAGTGGTCATGGCCAATTTAGACAAGTTGTACCAGATGACCAGAGAGACCACGGAGCAATACATCATATTGTTTAAGAATGCCAAGAACTGGTGTAGGTTGTCCTTACCCGAGATGGAATATGTACGCATTGCCTAAAACGGGGTAGGTTTTGAGCTCCGAAATAAATTTAAAGGAATGGAATTCAGCAACTTGTTAGAGTTGGCTACGCAGGTTATGCAATATGAGCAGCTCTTATGAGAGCAGTTGGACTGAAGAAACTCGTCCAAGGGTATATACTACAGAGACTGCAACACAGAGATCCTGATGGTCAAGCCAGACTAGGAGCTTGAGGTAAATGTGGCAAAGATCGTTGCTAGACAGACACATATGTGCAAGGCCATAACTAGGCCCTTAGATAATCAGGTGTAGGCTTCGTCAAATACTAGTAAATGAGCCTAATTAGCCATGAATATTGCATGATTTTTATATGAATTATTGGCTAATTAGGTTGGGCAAGGCATTAAATATGTTTAATTAATTAAGTTTTGATAATATCTTCTTTTGTAGTATTTGTTGAACTTTGTAGGTAAATAAGATGAATTAATGAGTTGAAGGACAAAACACTCAAGGAAAAGTGATCTAGAGATCAATGAGGCAAAAAGAAGCAATCTATCTAGTGTGTCTAGATGGCAAACAAGGTGCGTCCCGACCGAAGGACCAGAGGCTACTGAAGAAAATATTGAAGACATGCGTCCGAACGGGATATCAAATGTGTTTGAATGAGCCTTCCAAAAAATGATTGGAAAATTACATTGTAAGGTGCATCCAGAAGCAAGAAACATGCTTCCAAATGCGATGAAGAAGTGTAGTCAGTCTTCATAGAGTCCCATGTAAATTAAGTTTTTATTTCCTAATTCCTATATAAAGAGGCATAAGCTCTCCTCTATATGGAACCTTTTACTAGTTTTTTTTCTCTTCTAGTTTATTGTATTGTTTTTGTAGGGGAGATACTTTCAATAAAATACGGTATTTGTTCTTGATCCAATATTTTTAATGCTTGACTTATCCTTTTAGCTCAATTCTTGTCTTCTAACAAAAAAAATTCTCTGTATCTTAATTTGTTGTGTCACGTACATCGAATGATTGAGATTTCTTGCAAGTCAAATAACTGATTATTCCATGTTTGAATTAATTAGTTAGAATTTTAATAAGATAATTGATTTATTATTTGTAATAAATTTAGGATTTATCTATTAGAAAATTTGATTCATCGTAGACTCCAAACACAGTGAATACTTATAATTTACATGTTAATTCAGAGATTTGTTCGGATAATTTATTGGTTATAACTTTTAATGTTTTCAAACTATCACTGTTAAATATTTCGATTGAGATTACTCCTCAGTTGATTACCAATTGAGTTTGAAAACTAGATCATTAATAATTTTTGTGTGGAATTGAAAGGGTATCCACGATACTTTAGTATTTCAAATTATTGTTTTTACTCCAAATAATTTTCGTTCTTTCAAACAAACAATTTCTTAAACAACCTTCGAAACAAATTTATTTTATTTTTCTTACGTTCCAAGTTTTTCCAAATCCCTAAGGTACGATCTCAGATTTCCTAAATCTATTATTACTTTACAACAATCTACGCTTAGGGTGAACAATCTTAAAGTTGTAGCAAAGTTGATGAAGGCAATAACAAAAAATATGAATTTGACATTCCGAAGGCCAACTAGATCTTTGACCATCTATTCGCTGATAGTATTATCAAACTATCGTTTGTCACATGATTCTATTAGCTTCGGAGCTGAAGAGCAAGACATACTGGAAAATGGCACAATCTGTGGAGCCATTCAACTGCTAACCAAAGTTCATATGAACTTTTGAGATAAAAGGAAACTTTGAACATGCTCTTGTGGAGGTTCCATGGCAAAAGGGTGTCTACCGGGTATTGACCATATGGTTGTTTAGGTTGGATAAGAAACTTGTCATTTTCCTGTGTGGTCACTGACTGGGTCCACTTTTGGATATGACTTTTAAGATCCTCGAAAGATTGGGTAGTCTGAATTTTGAATTAATTGAAGGCCCGAGTGGATTGATTGTTATAGTTCATTTGCCCTTGCATGAACTGATTTAGAGTGCCATCAAGACTCCTCTTGTGTGGTGGTTTGTAAAACTCGGGTAAATTTGAACTTTTATGAAAAATGGCAAAACGGTAAATTTGTTATATTGGAACGGGTTAGATACCTGAATTTTTCTAGAACCCAGATGATGAAACGGACCTCATTGTTGGATTCATCTCGCGAAATCTAGCTATCACGTCAATTTTCATCGAATTTCGAGATAGTTGAATTTTTTACGTTTTACGAGGCAATAGACCTCGGGTGACCCAAAAAATAAAATTTTGAAAGTTAAAAAATAATTTAAATCAAGTTGAAATAAAAATATTTTGAACTTGAACTAGGGCAAAATTTAATTATTTTGGGATGAAAACGGACCAGGAAAAAGGAGGTCATGTAGCACGATGAAGACCAAGTAATTAGAGAGTATAAAAAGGGGAGAAGTATCAAATTTCTCCCCATTTGGTCTGTTGGTTCTCATGTTGGGGAGGAAGAGAGGGAAAAAGAGAAAGCTCTCCAACTTCTCTCTATGATATACGGAGATTAGATGCTCAAATCCACGGGAGCCAAGAGGAAAAGTTGTTCCTCTCGTCGAGAGCCACGCGGCTATACCAAAAGGCGCAAGTTTTATCGAAGTCCAAGAAATGGGATTTCGAGAAAGTGAAGATTCTAGCTTGAATCGAGTTCTTGAAGCTTCTCAATGTCGTTTTACGCTTCATGAGATCGGGTTTTCTCCCTAATTATGTTTATTTCCAATCTAGGGTGAGTATATGGAATGGGTAGGGTGTTAGATGTTTATAACCCTTGCCTATGGTTGTAAAAATTGAGGAAATGGGTATTGATATTACGTAGAATAAATTTTATCTTGAATTAATGTGTGCAAATTGCTAGTTTATGATTTCTTAGAAAAATGGTATTATGTGAGCATGTTATGTGTTTATATTGTGCCTTGTGAATTAAATGTGTTATTGACATAGATTATATGTTAACATGCTTGGGATTTGTCATTGGGTATAATGTGAACATATATTTTATGATATGTTAGCATTATGATGAATTGTGAAGATTATATGCATAAGATGTAATTATCCATGATATGTGTTGAAAGGTGGTAGAAATAATTCATATGACATTCATTACATATGGATATGATATTGATGTTGCAATTGTTCATTACATTACATATGCATGGAGACATCACATTCATGGGCATGAGTGTGGATGTGTGTGCATGGCTGATTAAGCACCATTATTGGTAGTTGATAAGTGGACTCGGAAAGGTTGGATCAAAGATCCGGCTGAGTTGCATGATTGCATGAAAAACTTGTGTTGGGTATAGCAAGAAGGGTTAGATTCTCCCTCAGGTGCAGGACTCGACTACCTGGTTCATACACTTCCCTGTGGTGCAATTCCGAAAAAGTGTATCGGTGTGCGGAACAGGCGGTGCGACACCAAAACTCCGCTACCCAACAAAGACACATGATTTTGTTCTATAAAATAATCATTCAATGTGTAACATCCAACAATGATTTGGTTTTATAAACACATGACTTTTATTTCAAAATGATCATTAGATGTATTTCATCAATGACAGATTTATCAAACATGGGCATTGCATTGTGTTATGGGAGCCGAAGTGGGTTCGGTCGAGTTAAGTTGCATGATTGAGTCTCATCTCATTTCATGGCATGACATTGGATTCTTGTCATTGAATGCATATTCTTGATGGGAATATTTTTAATGGTTGATTGTTGCATGTGATCATTTCATATGTATCTAGGTTGGGGAGTAGCCTTTTTAGGAAATACCCTATTGAGCATGGCTCACCTTTCATGAAAAAACATTTCAGGTGCTGGGTTCACACAGACGGATGGCTCCTAATTTGAGCCTCAAGGGTGAAGAAAGTCAACTTGTGACTTTTATGACTCATTTTGTATAACTTTTGTGAAAATTCTATTTTGGCATGTAAATATATGGAATTGCTTGTAATAGAACTTATTGTATCATGTTTCATGTGAAAAACTTCATTAAACAAGTATTGAATGGTTGTGGGATGAATTTGATGGGATTGAAAATTAAAAACAAGCGAAATAGGCAATTTTGGGCAAAACCTTCCGGAAGGTGGCAACAAACCTTCCGGAAGGTCTTCACATTTTTCTAAAATTAGGGAATCCAATGTGCAACTTCTTCTGGAAGGTTTGAACACACCTTCTCGAAGGTCGACACATCTTTCTTAAAGATAGGGTTCCAGTATACTCGGTCTTCTAGAAGTTTAAGGAAACCTACCGGAAAGTTTTCACAAAACTTCAAATTTTTGAATTCTTTCCCTCAGCTCTTGGGCAATCTTTCCTCTTGCTCAAAGATGTCCTATGGGATAAAATGGATATAAATTAATGTGTAAAGGACCACGGTGGTGTGGGTATAGTTCCCGTTAAGGGGTGGCTTCGACGTGATGTCGGGCAGTACAACAATCACGGGTACTTCTGCGAGTTGACGGGTGGTCAACGGTTCACAAAGGACCTCCAGTTTTAGAGGCGTCACAGGTTGATATGGTTGATAAGCAGGAGGGTCTTGAGGTGATGGTTGTGGGCCTTGTTATGGATTAACGGGAGGTTGTTGTGTTTTCCTCCAGCTAAAATCCGGGTGATTCTGCCACCTTGGAATGTCTCAAAATAAAGGTTGGAGTAAGACTTGTTGAAATTGGAGATTGCATTGGATTGCTCTAACAACACCTCCTTAAATGCAAGAATGTTAGGACATTCTCCAGTAGCGTGTCCTAACAAAGCACAAATCCTATACACTTGTTCTGTGGGAGGTCCAACAACAACTTGATTTACCTTCCTCGTCTCTAAAACTTCAAGCTTTCGAGATAAGGTGGCCATCTTGGCCCTAAGGTCGTCATCATCTTTCAAAACATAGTTTTTCCCCAAGGAAGTGGACAAATTAGTTTCAACAGTGATAGGAGAGGTCGAGTCTCACATCTGAAAACTCTCAAATATTGTATCGAAAAAATCATAAGCCTTCTTCGGACTTTTTCCCATGAACTCCCCTTGAGCCATCATGACATAGTCAAGTGGGGAGAGAATAATAGAAAAACCCTATCAAAGTACAACTCTCAAATTTATGGTGTGGGCAAGCTTGGAGAAGATCCTTAATTCTCTCACAACATTGGTAGAATGTTTCTTCCTTTTTTAAGTGCATTAGTGTTGTGCAATGGGAAAAACTTCTTAAAAAACTCTATTTGTAAAGCTTGCCAATTTGGTATGGAGTGACCTTTTAAAGAACTTAACCATTGTTTAACTCTGTCCTTTAAAGACAAAGGAAAAAGTTTCAACTTGGCCATTTCAGAATTATCTTGGAATGTCTCATATACCTCCTCGAAATCTTTGACATCCAAGTATGAATTTTCCAATTCGAGTCCATTAAATTGAGATAATAACTGCACTGTACCAAGCCTTACAATGAAGTTAGGTGCATTTGCAGGAAACACAAAATAAGATGGGACACTATTTCATGTGGTATATAAATACTCTCTTAGAGTTCATATGCGAGGAATTTAGTCTTCTCTTTGATTATTAGCCATATTATTATCAAAAAGAGTCTGCGACTAATCGAAGTAAAGAAGGTTCAGATTGATTTACAGACTCGACTGATTCTTCTTTCAAATTTTGAAATAGAGGGCCTTCCTCGGACATAAAAAGAAAGAATTATATATACATATATATATATATATACATATATTATATTAAATACAAAAAAAAATAAGGTCTCTTCACTTTTTACTTCAAAACATTGTTAGTTCCCCAAC
The DNA here is from genome assembly GCA_023539305.1 of Ilex asprella. Lineage (NCBI taxonomy): Eukaryota > Viridiplantae > Streptophyta > Magnoliopsida > Aquifoliales > Aquifoliaceae > Ilex > Ilex asprella. Next base: position 16,379,778 of record CM042200.1, on the reverse strand, counting down.
AACGGCGCCAAAAACTTGGTTTAATCCGAAAATATGTACACCCAACTGCAGGCAGTTAATTTATAGTTATAATCCGGTTAAGTCTGGAGTCGAATCCACGGGAAACTTATGTTGGTGCTTGAAGTTAAGACCAATAGAGACAACAGTAAATGGAACTCTTGAAGTTGGAAGTTGTGATGATGATATTTTCTAAATAAAATATAAGATTCTCTAAACAAAAATAAAAGTCACTCTTTAGTTCAAGGATCTGGACATATGCATGTGTTCGGTTGCTATAATTGTGCAATTTTGATTACTCAATTAATTGATCCTACGTCAATAGCAAGTTAATCGGAGTATAAAAATTGAATGTGTAGATTAAGACCATAACTCTGATGCCTTTGTAGAAAATCATAAGAATTGTTTATCCCAAGACTTAATTCGTCTATAAGCAATCAAATAACTCTACAAAAGCATTCAACATCTGTTAAGTTGCTCAATCATGAGTTAAAGCACAATGTAAGTATAGATTGAAAGATTGTCATGAAAACTTAGCTTGAGTATTTGCATGGAATCATTAGAATCATCTATGCCAAGACTTAACTTGTTTATAGGTGATCTATGATTGTACAAGAACGTTATCTTTACTAGATACATTCAGTCATTCAACATATAAAGGAAAGATAAAATGATAAGCATGAATGAAATGCACAACTATAAATTTAAAACAATAATTTATATGTGCATCACCTCTTACTAAAGAGTGAATAAGAAATTACTCACCTTTCATGAATTTGAGGAAGCTAGAAAAGTGAGTAAATTTCATCCCTCTAAGTAAAGGAACTTAGAATTTCAAAGATAAAACTATAAGAAATGAAATAATTATCTCCAACAAAGAATGAGTGAAATACTATCCACCTTTCAAAGCCACAAGAGAGTTATAAGGTGAGAGATGTTGACTCCTCCAAGTCAAGGAGAAAGCTTACACAAATGGAAGATAATAAAAGTAATACAAAAGTAGAAGAAAACTAGTTAGTTTGGAGGGTTATTTCCTCTTCCAATGTTGTCCTAATGCAATGGCCAAGGGTTAGTATTTATAGGCCAAGGGGGGAGGACAATGATTAACCTTGTACCGGCCTTCGTTCTAGCTCAGTGGTTCTGGACTTCAAATTCCAACCATTATGTTGTGGGTTCGAGGGCTGGTAGAGAGTGAGAATAGAGAGATTTATTGAGGTATTCTAAAATACCTCATTTTGAAAATTAAAAAAAAATGATTAACCTTACGTGCTAAAAGTCTAAGCATGGAGCTCAAAGGTCCAACTAAAAGTACATAACTGGAGACTTTTTTTTATTTTTGTTGGCATTCGATCATGGTAATAAATGCAGCCTCGACACTCCGTAGTCCAATAGTCAGAATTCTACAACCCATCAACCATTTTGGAGATTCTGTCTGATTCACGACTGCGTTCGAACGTGGACTCAAAGTCCATTCTTGTGCTCTTTTAGTCTCCGTATCTGTTTCCTTCCATCAAAGCTTGGTCTCACTACCTCTAAGTTCTCTTTTTAAGTCCTGGATACATGGCACCACACTTGTACAAGCCTTAAACATCATTCACCTTTGAATTATGCCACTATTTTACCCGTGTGTGTGACCCACTCAAATTCTTAGATTGAATATCATAATAAACCTATGTTAATTACATATAACATGCAATCTCAATATCATGATTATTGTACTAATTTAACAACAACGCAACATTATTAAAAAAACTCATATTATAACAAAAATACATTTTAAAGCAATTATCATAACCAACCATTAATCCGGAAACGTCCAAAAATCTAAAAAACATCACAAAATATCCAACACATCCCAAAACATCTTAAAAAGAAAATTAAACTGTGTGAAAAACAAAACAAGGTTTTTGGGATCATTGGTTGTCAACATCCCAAGAATGGGAAGGTCTAGCACCATCGCCACCATCCAAGCATAGGAGGATCTTGTCTTGCTTAGCCTTGATGCTCAGCATAATCTCTCTCAATGTCCTCCTATCCCGTTGCCCCGCACGGGCCTCCTCTACCTCTCTTTGTTCATCCTCATCAAGTTCTTGTTTCACCTCATCAACTCCTTGGGACAACTCTCTTGTTGCTCTCCCTCCTCTAGTGTGTGTCTGGCTCAACCTAAAGGACTTTTTGTTCAACTTGAGATAGATGTGAGTGAAAAGGGATACTCAAACTAAGAGGAGAGCCCCGTATATATAACCAAAAAATATTACAAAGTGACTTAAACATCCTTATAGTCTAGGCAAAATATAAAAGTCATAATAAGGGTAAAAAGAGAAAGAGGACACTAATAAACTAGGCTGCTATATCTCCAACACTCCCCCTCAAGCTAGGCACAAAAATGTCAACTAAGCCAAGCTTGACAACAGAGTCCCGAAGAATGGATAGAGTGACAGGTTTGGTGAAAACATCTACAACCTGATCACCGGTCCCCACAAACGATGGAGTGACAATACCACAACTAACCTTCTCCCGAAGAAAGTGAACATCGATCTTTATATGCTTCGTCCTCTCATGTAATACAGAGTCAGAAGTGAGTTGAATAGCATATCGATTATCACAATATAATGTAGATGAAGAAGTCACTGAAAATTCCAACTCGCCAAGAATCGATCGTAGCCAGATAATCTCACATGTGCCAAGTGTCAATGCTGGATACTCTGCCTTTGCTGACGAGCGGGATACAACTATCTGCTTCTTGCTCTTCCAAGAGATAAGATGAGTCCCTCGAAAAGCACAGAAGTCCGTAATAGATCGACCATCACATGCTCCCCCATAATCTAATCTTAATAACAGGCTAGAGAACTAGTCTGAGATCCTGATGCATAGAACAACTCAAGTCCAGAACAAGACTTGAGGTAACGAAGAATATGATAAGATGTATCAAGATAAGGCTGGCATGGTCTGTGCATGAACTGACTAACTCGGCTAACCATAAATGAAATGTCTGGCCTCGTGTTGGCTAGATAGATAAGTCTACCTACCAATCTCTAATAGACAGTCGGATCTCTTAACTCCTTACCTTCAGCAGTAAGCTTCAGGTTTTGAATCATGGGTGTTGATGCCGGTTTGCACCCCAACATCCCAGTGTCTGAGAGAAGATCCAGAACATACTTTCTTTGAGAAAGAACAATACCCCTGCTGCTACGGGCAACCTCAATCCCAAGAAAGTATCGCAGACATCCAAGGTCCTTCACATCGAAGGTCTTTCCAAGGTCTACCTTGACCTGCGCAGCCCGAGAAATATCATCTTCAGTAATAATAATATCATCAACATATACCAAAAGGATGACACACTGTCCAGAAGTATTCCGTCGAATAAAGCAAGTATGATCAGAATGACATCTGGTGAACCCAAAACGTACTACTATATCACTAAAGCGAGAGAACCAGGCTCAGGGTGACTGTTTCAGTCCATAAAGAGACTTACGCAGTCGACATACCTTTTCAGCATACTCCTCCTCACCACGAAAGCCTGGTGGTGCATCCATATAAATAATCTCATCCAGATCACTCTGAAGAAATGCATTCTTCACATCTAATTGATGGAGAGGCCAAGAGTACTCCGCAGCCAGAGAAATAATCAACCGAACCGTAGTCAATTTTGCCACAAGGGCAAATGTAGCACCAAAATCACGACCTGGTACCTGAGTAAAACCCTTCGCTACAAGCCTAGTCTTGTGACGATCGACAGTACCATTCGCAAGAAACTTCAGGGTGTAAATTCAGCAACAGCCAACAAGCTTCACCCCTGAAGGTAAAGAGATAAGGTCCCATGTATGATTGTGTTGAAGAGCGTTCATCTCCGTCTACATAGCAAGAACCCACTAGGGCTCCCGTATAGCCTCTGAAACAGAGCGAGGAACTAGCGTATCTGATAGGCCATGCTATAAGCTCCAAATGTAGGAGATAGATCACCATAAGAAAGATAAGTAGAGATCGGATATAAAATCCTGGCGGTCCAACCATAACGAACAACTGGACGGCGATCACGTCGCCGATAACGATGCCCTAAATTATCATCCTCCACTGACAATGTCTCGTCAGATAAAATAACTGGCTCAGTACCTGCAATCTCATCACTCCTATCAACAGGTGCATCAATGTGCTCAACGAACTGAGAAGTATTACCTGCATCGCCTGAGGTAGAGGGGACATCAGCAGGGGGATGCGAGTGAGGACGACGAACATAAACCTGCAAAGGAAGAGAGACTTGTGACTCTGTAGTGACAGAAATACGTGGCTCTAGAGAAGAAGAGACTGATGACTTTGTAGTGATAGAGACCAATAGCTCTGGCTCTTGTGGTAACGAAAAATCAAAGGGAGTATCATCAACTAGAGGGCAGACACAGGATTGGAAGAAAAATAAGGAATATACTCAAGAAATGTAACATTTAGACTGTGATACATACGTCGCCTGACAGGATCATAACACCGATACCCCTTAGACTGATGACAATACCCCACAAAGACACAACGAATTGCTTTATCATCAAGCTTATGACGAGTAGGAGACCGATCCTGAACAAAACATGTGCAGCCAAAAACACGATGGGGAACCGAAAAAAGTGTCCGCTCAGGGAATAAGACTTATAAGAGAGCCCTATGCTGAAGAACACAATTCGGTGTATGATTGCACAAAAAAGTAGAAGTTAAAACAGCAAAATGTCAATAAGATTTTGGTACTCCCATACCTCTAAGCATACAACGTACCATTCCTATCAGACTCCTATTTTTTCTTTCAGCAACTCCATTTTGCTCAGGAGTATATGGACAGGTGAGCTGCTGAAAGATACCCTGAGAAGAAAGGTGAGATACTAAGGCATCAGACATATATTCTTTGGCATTATCCAAACGAAGAGCACGAACAATGATATCAAATTGTGTTTTAATCATCTGGATAAATTGAGTAATGACAAGTAGTACATCAAACTTCCTATGCAAAAGGTAAACCCAAGTACAATAGGTATGGTCATCTATAAATATGACATAATAACGAGCACCTAACAGAGCAGTAACAGGGGAGGGTCCCCAAATATCAGAGTGTATTAGGTCAAATGGTTTGGGTGACTGGTTCATGCGAGGAATATAACTGGTCCGAACATGTTTTGATAGGGAACAGATAACATAGTCAAGTTTACCACTAATACAAGCTTTGCTCAAAATAGAAAATAACATACGTAAATATTTAAAATTTGTATACCCAAAACAGTCATGCCACAACTGAACAGTTTGTGACGAAAAATCATAATGACAAGTACTAGGTAAAATACTAGCATTCAAACTAGGAATAGATAAAGACAAAGCAGGTGATGAAGGTGGAGGTGGAGAAATTGGTGAAACTGGAGGTGGATCGCCTAGATAATACAATCCATCTCTCTCATGTCCCCTGATAATAATCCTCTTGGTACTCAGGTCCTGCAAATAACACGAATCAGATAAGAACACAACCGTACAGTGAAAATATATGGCTAACTGATGTACATATAATAGATTCATGGTCAACTTTGGTGCATGAAACACCGAATACAGTGTAAATCCATCTAGGAGACGGACTGTACCCCTACTAACAATAGGGGCATGTGTACCATCTGTTAGCTGAACTTGAGTATGTAACTGCTCGTCAAAAGAGGTAAAATGATGGACCTCACTTGTCATATGACCATTCGCACCCGAGTCCAGCATCCAAAGGGGAGACGGACTGGCGCAAGTATGAAAGGCACGAGGAATACTTGTAGTAGTCATAGCAGTGGTAGTCGAACCTCGAGAAGCTAGGACTGACATAAGTATATCTAAACGAGAAGTGATAGTATCCATATCATTCTGCCAAGGAGGAGCAGTAGCAATAGTAGCAGGAGCAATGACTGTAGGTGGTGGTGCCTCAGCAATGGTAGCAGTACGACTGCGAGAAGGCGGCTTAAGCTCAGGATGAAGCTTCAAACAAGCAGTCCTGAGATGTCCGAGTCGGCCACAATAATCACACTGACGAGAATCCCCGTGTCTACGCTAATGTGAGGTACTCTGATGGCGCTGGGTCGAGCACTGTCGACCCCTATACCCAATGGAAGTACTAACATATGTCTCAACGGTAGGGGTCTCAACTCCCTCAGTAGTAGTCATATCATCAATAATACCAGGGCACCCGTGATAGAGATAAAAACAACTCTAATAGAGAGATAAAATAAGAGAGAACAATATACCTCCAGTCGAACTGTATCGACAGATAAAGGAGGTCTAGAAAACTCCCAAATAATCAGATCACGGTGCCCAAAAATCCAATCAAGAGATTTAATAAAGATAAATAAGTGATCTACTGCATCAAAAGCAGATCACTGAAGAAGAGGATCCGCTCCCTCCTAAAAAGTCCTAGATACTGTAACCTTGCAGCACTGTGATGAAGAGTGCGAATGACGAAGCTACAACAAAAAGGCGACCCAGCTCAGTAACGCTGGCTTGTGAACCAAGTGGGGGCAGGAGAGTGATAGGACTTTGAATTGATTCGGAAGGTAGGATCCAGTGGGTTATTTACTGACCCGTCTGATCCAAGCTGATAAGCTGACCCATGTGGCTCCTGCGAAGGCTGGGGTGTCTTGGCTCCTAAAGTTGGAGGGGTTTTTGTAGTGAATTTTCCATTCTCTTGTCTAAGATTGAGAGAAGTACATCAAAGAGCCTGCTCTAGTTATATGGCTTTGTTTTCACATGTATGATGTTGTTGTCTAAATTCAAATTGTTTTAATGGTCTGTTTGTTACTCGTTTCCAAGCAATAAATGAAGATCGAGCTTCTCTGGTACCGTAGAAGGGAAAAGGACGAGATTATGGATGCTGGTATGGGTTCGTCGCGGTACTGGGCAAGGTATGTCGTTGGGTTGCTGTTGTCAATTTCGATTGTGTAGGCAGTCGGTGTTGCTGGATATGGTGTGGCAGTCGGTGGTGGAGGTCTGGGTGGTTTCGGCAATGGCTGATTTTGGGTCGGTGCTACTGGGTATGGTGTGGCAGTCGGTGGTGGAGGTTCGGGTGGTTTCGACAGTGGCTGGTTTTGGATTGGTGGGCAGTGGCTGATTTGTCGGTGAGGTTGTCTCGGTGAGGCTAAGGTTAGGGAGAAGGTTAGGGTTAGGGTCTGGCTCTGATACCAACTTGAGATAGATGTGAGTAAAAAGGGATACTCAAACTAAGAGTAGATACCCGTATATATAACCAAAAAATATTACAAAGTGACTTAAACATCCTTATAGTCTATGCAAAATATAAAAGTCATAATAAGGGTAAAAAGAGAAAGAGGACACTAATAAATTAGGCCTAATAAACTAGGCTTCTATATCTCCAACAGTTCAATCTCCCCATCGGCTTCTGAATTTCCCATGTTAGTTGATCAATCACACCCCAATCTCTACAAATCTCATTCACTAAGCTTCCAAAGGGAAGTGAACTCCTATTTGCATCACAACCCTTTACCATCTTAAACAAAATCACGGCGGGGAGGTCAATGGATTGGTTCTTGCCCTAAATCTCATTTTTTGCTCCCAAAAGGCATGAGATTCATCATTGCGGTTAAATTCAACATCGTATAATAGTCAAGCAAATCCCCTTGCTTGAGGAATCTCAAGCCTTCCTACTGGAAGTTGGGGTCCCGGTCAATTCTCACCCAACCACCTTCATGCCCACCTCCTTCCTTGGTGGGTACATAAGCCGGGGAACACGAGACACTTGTCTCACCTCCATAATCAAGTCACAGTCGATCTCAATCTCAATTCCTCTCACTTATGTCCTTACCTCCCCATTAACCACATTGGCATTCGAGTAAAACTCCCTTACCATCTCCTTAACAGTTTCCCCGCTATTTCTCAAAATACCCAACCCATTCACTTTGTTTTATCATCTCCAAAATACCCAACTCCTCAAATTCATCCAACACCATTGTGTGCTCACATACAATGGATTTATCTTCAAAATAATTCTCATACCTGTCAGCCTTGAGTGCATTTGAGAAGCGAGTTAGTTCATACCGACGAGTAAGTGGTGCCCTTCCCTCTCTTCACTCCTCACAATTTCCTCTATGAACCTTGGCTCTTGGGTTACATGGCCCATGTTCCTTCTTGCGGGCATTTTCACTCGATGAGGCATGGTTTTGGATTTGGGGGTTTTGGGGGTGAAAATGGGGAAAATCAATCGGTTGGGTGGAGAGATTTGATTGTACAATGGAAGGGAAAGGCATTTTCTAGCCTTGGGTAGGCTTTTCGAAACCTAGAGTATGAGTTTTGAGGGTTTGGGGGTGAGAACTGACCTGGAGAAGACGGTTCTAATTTTTATAACCTGACACAATGCACTCGAACGTGGGTTTGGCGTTCGAATGCTAGTTAAAATTTTTAAATTCACGTTCGAACGTGGTGGCATTTGAATGCCAATTGCTCCTAGTGTCTTACCCTCTGACAAAACTTCTTCAAAAAGCCTAAGATGTTATAACTAAAGGGAGTTTGAACGCGGGGTTGCATTCAAAAACTCAATCCCAAACAAAAAAAATCTTTTTCAAATTTTTTTCTCTTTTATTTTATTTTTGTGAAAATTTTAAAAAGAATATTTTTATTTACATATTTACATTTGTACATCAAGGAATTCGAAACTTTGACCATCTTAAACAAAACTTTGTGAGAGGAAGAGGTCGTGGACATGTGCTTTGTCTTTATCGAAATAAGTTTGCATTTGTTATTTATTTTTTTTTTGTTTTCTCCGATATCTTTTTATTCCCGGGGAGTCACTAATTTTTTTTTGATATTAGATAAAATATATATATACATACATATATATAAATACATACATATATATATGCTTTTTAGCCACTTTTGTTGACTTTGTCTTTTTTTTTTCTTCCTTAGCTTGGGCGCCCACCATCTTTGACTTTCTTTTTTTTTTCCTTTACTTGGTCTAGGCGTTGGTGGCTCCTTATTCTTTACTCTATACTTTTTTTTGTCCTTTTTTTTGGTCTGCTTGGGCGTCGCCCATTTGTTATTTCTCTCCCATTTTTTTCTCTTTTACTTCGTTCCTTTGGCTGCATGGGCGCCGCCCTTTGCTTCTCTCTTTTCTTTTTTTTTTTTTTTTGCTTTCCTTGCTTGGCTGGGCGTCGCCCTTTGCTTCTCCCGCTTTTTTTTTTCCTTCCTTTTGGCTTGCTGGACTTCCTTAGCTTCTTTTTTTTTTTGGTCTGGCAGTTGGGCTCCGCCAGCCCTCTTCTCTCTCTTTTTTTTTATTTTCTTTCTTCTCTTGGTTTCTTCCTTGGCTTGGGCGCCGCCCACTTCATTCCCCTCTTTTTTTTTTGACTTTCTTTGGCATGGGCGTCACCTCATACCCCTCTCCTTTTTTTTTTAGGTCTCGGGCATCACCTTCTTGTTCGTTGGGCATTCGACTGGGCGGCGTCGTCACCTAGAAGTTGGTAAGGTGCTTTAGTGACTCCATGAAGCTGGCAAGGCGCCTTGGGTGACACCTTGAGTCTTGCTACGGACGGCGTCTCTTTGGCGCTTGGTCATTGACTGACCTTGTCTCTAATTACATGTGCCCTCTTGATAGAGCGATGGTAGAGATCTCTGTGCTTTTGGGTGGTGTTTTCCCCTCTTCTCCAGAGGACGAGGTCTGGTGCCCCCAATTCTTCTCGATCAAAGTTCGATGGGCAGGTTACTTCTCGAAAGATGAGTCCCGGTAGTGCCCCCACTCCTTTTGTGACTCATGTGTGCATCAGAGTTAGATGTAAGAGTTGGGACTCCAATGCAAACGTCTTGAGTTTCAAAAGTGTACATGGTAGAAACAGTGTTATCCTAACATTAAAATATCTTAACATGATTACCTGGAGGTTGTTTGCATGGGAGCAAAAGTAGAGTTGTGGGCGTATCGAGTCGTATGAGTTGAGGCCGAATAACGTATAATGTCGGTAGATGATTGTCGTAGCAGAGGTGACTACTTGCACGAGAGCAGAGTCATAGAGGCCGAGCTATGTATAGTCTCGGAGACGGCTGTCATAGCAGAGGCTTATAAGGTGACTTACGCGAGAGCATAATCAGAGGGTGACTTGCACGAGAGCATAGTCAAAGAGACCGAGCTACGTATAGTCCTGGGAGTTAGCTGCCGTAGGAGAGGCTTATAAGGTGACTTGCGCGAGAGCATGTCAGAGGGTGACTTGCACGAGAGCATAGTTAAAGAGACCGAGCTACGTATAGTCCCGGGAGTTAGCTGCCGTAGCAGAGGCTTATAAGGTGACTTGCGCGAGAGCATAGTCAGAGGTCGAGCTACGTATAGTCTCGGGAGTTGGCTGTCGTAGCAGAAACTCATTCCATTGAGATGGAGATAAGGAGGGCGGGAGCCTGAGGTGGTGTTGGGCACCTGGTGAGAGAGGATAAGATCCATTGTCTAGGTGGCATTGTGAGAGACGCCCAAAGCTGAGAGGGAGAGACCTCTAATCTGGGTGTCTGGTGCTAGGGGCGCCTGGTGCTGTGCGCTTTTTGTCTACACCTTGTTGTTAAGTCATGTTCTGACTTTTGTAAGCTATTTATTTTTAAGAAAATAAAATAATTCTGGACACAATAATCTTCGCAGAATTTTATTTCGTGAAATAACAAATAATAAAATAAATCAACTAAAACAATAAGGGATAGATAAAATATTTTGGTGCTCGGTGTCCCGTAGGTGGGCTAATACTTTCCTGGTGAAGTTAGAGTCACCTCCTCCTAGCCCTTAGGCGATCGTCTGGATTTCTTCGAGGGGTTGTTGGCGTTCTCTGTCATCCTGGTCCCGACCAAGTGGTGGGGCTTATCCTCTGCCAGCAACGCACTGCCTCAAGTGGCCACGCTGTATGAGCTCCTCGATATGTCTTTTAAGATCAAAGCAATCGTCAGTATCATGGCCGTGGTTGCAGTGGAAACGACAATACCTGTTCGGGCTCCTCTGATTCGGGGGGGTCTTCATCTTCTCTGGCTAGTGTACTGTAGGGTCATCCTGTATTTAGAACAGGATATATTCCACCGAGGCATTGAGCGGTGTGAAGGCTTGCTGCTCTCTCAGAGATAGGGGACCAAGGCGGTCCTTGACAGAGATTCTCTCTGTTCTATTTCTTTTGTTCTCTATCTCCCACTTGTCTTCGCGGGTGTCCTTTCTTTTCTCACCCCCGTAAAAAGACTCACCTCGTCTAGCCTTGGTGACATCTTTGGCGTTTATGTACTTCTGTGCCCTTGACAGTAGCTCGGGCATGTTAGAGGGAGGCTTTTTGAGTATTAAAAACTTGAAAGTGGAGGTACGAAGGCCGACAATGAAGGCGGCCAGGGCTACCTTGTCATCTGGCTCCTCAATCTGGAGGACCTCCTTATTGAAGCGGGTGAGGTAATCTCTGAGGCTTTCATCCCTATCCTGCTTGATGGTGAGCAGAGGGGTCACTAGTCTCTGATGTCGGCGTCTCCTAATGAAGTCGGAGATGAAAGACCTACCCAGCTCTGCGAAAGAGCGGATGGAGGAGGGCCTGAGTTTGGAGAACTACTGGCGAGCAGACCCCTTCAAAGTGGTAGGGAAGTCCCTACACATAATCTCCTCAGGCACGTTATGGAGTTGCATGAGGGACTTGTACATGTCTAAGTGGTCGATGGGGTCTTTGGTGTCGTCGAAGATCTCGATGGTGGGCATCTTGAACTTCGAGGGCAGAGGGTAATTGACAATATCAGCTGTAAAGGGAGTATCAGTACGTCTTACCAGGTAGTCCACAGTCTCAGGCACTTGGGCCTTGATAGCGTTGAGGGCATCACCAAGTTGGTTTTGCACCTCTCTGATCTTCTCGTCCTATTGGTTAGGGACATCCTCCGTTGGGTGATGGTGTTGGCTCTCATGGTCTCCATATTGGCTCTCATGGTCTCCTGCACAGGTACGTGTGGATGGGAGACTCGTGGACTCCCTGCGCGCTGAGGAGGGACTGGACGAGGTGCGCCCTGGTGTGGCCTTGGAGCATTCTGTCAAGGACCCCCATGGTGAGGGGCTGTCTGGCGTCCAGAAGGGATAGGTAATGGCTCCTTTCCTGTCGGAGGGAGTGGGACTCCTCCCACAAGGTGATGGACGACGCCCCCTTAGGCGAGCATTAGCTGAATGATCTGCTAGTTTTTTGGTTCACCAACAGCTGCATGGTTTTGAGGAGTTGTTGTTGCCCGGCAGGGGTCGCAGTAGTAGATGGTTCAGATGGTGCAAGGGGAGGCTGGGTCTCCTCCCGGTGTGCTAGGTTATTGTCTCCCGATTGTTGAGACATCGATCTGGTGGTAATCGCCATGAATTACAAAGGAGACTGAAAAGTAGTAGAAACTATGTCGTTCCCACAGACGGCGCCAAACTGATGATGCACAAAATCGTCTTTGTGCAAGATCAACAGTCAAGAGAATGATAATGTATAATTAAAGAGCAGTAAATAGGCAATCAACGACAATCAATGGTAAAACAAAAAATGTAGAGTCAACACCAAGATTTATAGTGGTTCGGTCCGGGTGACCTACGTCCACTTTTTCGAATGGCAGCGGTGGTCGACGATCTTTAATAATGTATCAAGGTACTCCGAAGAGTTTATAGTGCTTAGAGAGAGGAAGAGAGAGTAGTGTGTGTGAGGGATTCGGAGGTGTAGTGTGTGTAGAGATCAAGATCTTGCCCCTCTATGTAGAGAGGGGCTTACATTATATAGGCTAGGTTTTAAGGCGGTGAGGCGGTGTCGTGAGGAAGAAATCTCCCACCAATTTGGTAGGTATGATTATGGTATGAGATCTTCGTAATCTGTCTTTCTCTCCCTCGTGCTCCTATTCAATTGGAGGTGGACTCCTAGCTGGTATTAGACATGACCGTCGTCTTGAGTTCAAACTTGCATTGGAGTGGGCTTGGTCGTCTTGGATTTGAGTGAGGAAGCCGAAGGAAGGAAGAGGAGGAGACGCCCGAAGAGGAGCCAGCCTAAGCCGACACCCAAGGGGGCCAGCCTAGGCGGCACCCAAGGGGCTGCCATGGACGGTGCCCAGGGGGGGCTGAGCAGCGCCCAAGGGCCTTAGGGCTCTTGGGTGTTGTCCTCTTGACGCCCTCCTCTTGATGTCTTCCTTATCCATGGGTCAATCCAGCCTCGATTTAGACTTTCTCCTACTTAGTGGACTTTGATTGAACTTTCTCTCTTGGACCTCTCGGTTTACTTACATTGGGCTTGGCCCAGTCAAATTCGGGCTCATCACTATCTTCCATGACATAATCTGCAAGATTGTTAAGGTGTATATTGATGATATTATAGTCAAAATGTAGGACATTGAAAAATACCTTGGCGATCTGAGTGCTACCTTTGAAAGGATGTATATCCATCAATTGAAGATGAATCTATTGAAGTGCGAACGTGGGATCACAGCTAGAAATTTTTTGGGGTTCTTAGGGTCTGTTTGGTATGTTTTTGGAGAGGGGTTTGGATTGGATTGTTCAAACCTGGATTTGACCCAAAGATGGGATTCAAAGATGGGTTTGAGGGGGTTAATGCTGTCCAAACCCATGTTTGGTATGTACAGGAATATGACTATTATGATAATGTATTTGTATATAAATTATTATTTTGCCCCTAAATCAATTTGATCCAAACTCATGTTTGTTTACGTTAAACATGAGTTTGGATACATATATGAGTAAATATGTGTCCTTATGGGTTAAATGTATGATTAAATATTTTTTCCTAACTTAAGAAAAAATAATAAATGTTGATAACATATAACTATTATTCATAACCATAATAAAATGCAATAAAACATTAACCTAATAAGAAAGTACAATTTTTTAACATTTACTTATACGGGGATACATACAATGAGCCAATTAATTTTTTTTTAATTATTAAAATTTTTAATTTTTTTTAAGTATTAAAATTTCGAGTGAATTAAAATTCAATTCAAGTTAATTAAAATTTATTTTTTTACGTATTAAAATTTGAGCCAATTAAAAATTATATTTTTTTACGAATTAAATTTTGGCTAATTAAAATTCTATTTGAGCAAATTAAAAATTATTTTTAATTTACTAAAGTCAAATAATGTATCAACTCGTATTGAATTTTAATCATCCAAATTTTAATACATAAAAATATAAATTTTAATCGACTCAAATTTTAATAAATCGAATTTTAATTGACATGAATTTTAATAAGTAAAAAAATATAAATTTTAATCGACTCGAAAGTAAATTTTAATTGGCCCTAACAACTCGGGTAAAGTTCAAATCGATTCAAATTTTAATATGTAAAAAATAAATTTTAATAGGTTCAAATTTTAATACGTTAAAAAAATAAAATTTATTCAACTTTAATCGAATATTTTTGGGCTTTACCCAATTTATATATATGAGGTATATATGATATATAGGGGTATAAATGTCATTTGTATACTAAACCCTCAAACCCACATATGAAACACACCCCCCCTTGGGTTTCATGAAACCCATGAATGAGGGTTTCATGATCGGGCCGGGTTTGAAATCCTATCCCTACTTGAGGCATACCAAACATGGGTTTAAGGGGGTTTACCCCCTAACCCATGTTCCCAAACCCCCCAAACCCCCATACCAAACACACCCTTATTGCATAAGCATTCAACATGCCCGGAGTCAATGATAAATCAAGCAATTAACCAATAAAATATCCCAACTCACATAAATCAACAAATTAGATGTAAACATTAACAATTCAACCCAAGAATGTACATCTAGCTATTCTACTCATAGGAAATCTCAAATTGCCATCACATTTAGCATAGTAATTGAAGAGATTATATAGAGAGAAATCTTTGTTAAAATAAGATGAATCGAACAATTAAAGAAAATATCAATTAAAGCACATAAAATTAATTACATACTTAAGTGTATTGAATTTTCTCCTAACCTTAGTATAAGAGATTAGTCAGCCATAGATTGGAACTAATAACATAATTAAAAAAGAGTTAATCAAGAAAATAATAAAAATACTTCTAGATCTAGAAAAGCTTCTAAGTCTACCCAAAAAAGTACATAGTACTTTTGCCAAACGGGGGAAGATGACCCCAAGCTCGTGTCATCGAGCTTCTTTGATTGGGTAGGAGTAAGGGCATGCATCCGGACGTGGATATAAGCGATTCTTGGATCTACACACGTCCGAACATGATTGTTATGACGTCCGGATGTAAAAAGCTCAAAGTCTTACATTTCATTCCTCTGATACAGAACCTCATGTCTAAACTTGGATATATGACATCCAGACGTAGACTTCAGAACTTTATTCTTCAATGCTCTCCTTTCCTTTATGTCTTCCACTCCCATGTTTGTCTTTTTTCTTTTTTATCTTGTCATTTTACCTGCAAAATAGACAAACACCAATTAAATCATGATAAAATCAAATATAACATTAATCTTGTACAATTAAGTCCAAGCTGATGATAATTAGCCCACAAATAATAGGATAAATATGCAATATTCAGGACTAATCAAGGCGCAACATCAAGAAGCCTTCCACCAAATTAAAGAATATTTGGCCAACTATAAAGGGTAGGCCATTGTTGTTGTATTTATCATATGTCCATGAATCTATTGGATGTCAGCTGGCTCAGAATAATCATACATCCAACGAACAGACTGCTTATTATTTAAGTAGACTTTTGACTCCAGTAGAGCAGCTTTATAAGCTGACCGAGAAGCTTTGTTTAGCATTGTACTTTGCACTAGAAAAGTCAAGAATATATACAATTTCATTTGGGGTGTATGTTGTTGCAAAAACTGATTTGATTTAAGTATATGTTAACTAGGCCAATTATGAGAGGATGAATCAAAAAATGAGTCAAAGGTCTGACATTGGCCGATTTCCTAGCAGATCACCTTTGTATAGATATAGAGCAAGATACAAGGGGAGTCACTTGGTTTGTTAGGAGTACCTGTGGTGTCACTTATGCCATGGAAACTAAAATTCAGTGGTTCGCAAACACAAGAATCCGTAAGGGCTGGGGTGATTATAGAATCACCCCAAGTCCGTGAAATCCAACTATCATTTAAATTAGAACTGGAATGCACTAACAACCATGCTGAGTACAAGGCATTGATCATCGGGCTTAAGGTTTTATAGAGAATGGGGTCGTTGATTAGTCATCAACCAAATTGTGGGAAGTTTCTAGTGTACAAGCTAGGAGTTGTGCTATTCCACTCCATTGTAGTGTCTTTGTTGTCAAATTTTGATGACATAACATTGTGATCGGTCCCAAGGAAGTTAAACAGGCAAGTTAACAATAACAACTTAGCCCAGCTGAGATCAGGATTGAGGATTCCTCGAGACATTGGTGAGCAGTTAATCAGAGTTCAAAAGAGAATATTATCATCCACTAAAGCCAGGAGCTGGACTTCAAAGAGTTATTGGTGGAAGTGAAAAAGGAAGATTAAAGGTCCGACAACATGTAGTTCCTAAAATACCTAAATGGGGATGTAGAGCAGGTCACCAAGAGAGGGTTGCTAACTATATACTCATGGATGAAGAACTATATAAGAAAGGGATGCACGATGACTTGTTGTTCAAATGCATTGGCAAAGAAGAGGTCATTCTAGTAATTGTCGAAAGCCACTTGAAGGATTGCATCAAAAATGTCAAGGGTTGCTAGACGTGCCAACGCCATGGACCTATCTAGAGGACACCGACAACATAGATGCAGCTTGCAATAAAGTCATGGCCATTTAGACCATGGATCATGGATCTGATTGCGATGATCTTTCTCTCATCTAGAAGATAACATTTTTTTATCATATTGGCCACAAACTACTACACTAAGTGGGTAAAGGCCATTTTGATGAGAATGGCTAATTAGACTGACATCATTCAAATGATAAAGGAAAATATAGTGCACCAATTCAAGCTTCCCTAGCGTATAATGGTCGATCAAGGAATAGTTTTTGCAAGAAGTGAAGTTAAGGGTTTTGTGGAAAAATATGGCTTCAACATTATTTATTCAACCCCATACTACACGAAAGGAAACGGTCAAGCTGAGTCTACTAACAAAGTGATGAAATGAATTATCGCTAAAATGGTAGAAGACAACTTAAGGGGCAGACATGATAAGTTGTCAGAAACACTATAGGTGTATAGAATGCCCAAACGGTCTAGCATCAGAATTACACCATTCAAGTTGACCTATGGGCATGATGAGGTCTTGCCTATGAAGATCATCGTAAAGTCATTGAGAGTGATTTTTTAGCTTAATCTAAGTCCAAGTGAATACAATGAAGCCATGATGATAGAGCTTGAAGACTTATATGAAGTGTAACTAGGCGTGTTAGATTGCATTAAGGTGCAAAAGCTAAGGGTCGCCAAGGCATACAACAGAAGATTCAAAAACAAGACATTTGGAGTAGGTGACTTGGTTTGGAAGGAAAGTTTGTCGTTATGGCTTAACGACCAAAGGTTCAACAAATGGTCTACCAACTGGGAAGCGTTGTTTGAAGTACTAGAAATTAAAAAGGGTGGTGTTTACCTCTTAAGGGACTTAGATGGAGAGAATCATAATTGCTCCATTAATGAGCAGTTCTTAAAGGCCTATAGACCAACGGTTTTGGAGTCTGCATAACGTGAACAAGATCTTTGAATATAAGAGGTCACAGCCAGCGGCCTAGGGCAGGGTGACATCCATTATAGGATTTGTCTGAGCATTTAACAATTTTAACAAATACAACAACAAGATGAAAATGGACGAATAACAATGCAAGTTATATTCATAGAATTTTATACAAGTTCAACGAATACAATTTGCAAAATTCAATTAAAATAAATTGTTTCATAACTACAGTGTCAAAATAGCTTGTTTCTAGAAGTTTGTCGTCCCAATTTGAAGATGACAACTTGTGCGCTAGAGATAAAGAAAGGAGCAATGGTGGAAAAGAAAGCTTGGGTGCATGAGGCAAAGTATAGACCTCTGCCATAAGCCTTCCCAGTCAAGAAACTTCCCCAACTTACAGATATTTCCTAGTCTCTATCTCTCATTTCTAGATGAGGGCTAAATTAATTCATCATACGACCAAGATGAAGATCAAAGCAAGGAAATAGAACATGGTCATTAGATGCATCAGAAGCCAGATATAGTATCTTCTTTCAACTTCTATAAGTGGATGCTATCAACCCATGTTGCCTTACTCGCAACATAAGGATCTACAAAAATGACCTAAGAATGGAGGCACAAGGAGACACTTATTTGGAGGAGGAACATGAAGTAAGCTGGTAAAGCCAACTATTGATGTTAAGGGAAAAATAACAACTTTAGCTAAGACTGAAGGAGAAAAGGGTTGAAGACTAACAAAGTCATCTTCTAATTTTCTCTCTTCTGGGTCAGGAAATTTAGAGGGAACAAGGTTGTTGCATAAGAAGGGAAACATCCTTGGAGAAGTTCTAGTTTACTCCGAATTTCTCAGTACTTCATGGGGTATTTATAAGTCATGATGAATTTGAATATATTAATGGCTTCACCTCAGGAATCGCCAATATTTATGGTAGATTAATGAGAGGAGAATAAAGAGTTGTTTCTAAGGCAGTCAAAGTGTTCGAATGCATACATAAAAATCAAATGATGGTGATGTGATTTAAATTACAATAAATACTAGTTAAGTCACAGTCATGTCAACCGTCACGTGTGAAATGAAAAAGAAAATTAAATTTCATTTCTCTTGAAATTGTACAAGATTAGAAAAGTTAGTTTCTAGTTGGCATAGTGATCTATTAACGGCCAGAAGTTTGGCCAAAGTTGACTCGGCAAAGGCCAAGCCATCGTCCACATAAACCATGGCAGCTTCTGCAACAACCTTTATTTCTTCCAAATGTTCTCGGTAGGACGCATACTCCTCTAACAACACTGCACACTGAGCTTCTAACTCAACAATCTAATGGTCTATTTCTACCATTTGTTGAGGAAGTGAGTTGAAACAACTAGAATGACTAGAGCAAGTTTGGATGTGTTTTTGTAAGTTCATCAGTCGTTCTCATTAATTATCAACGAATGTAAGGCAGTCTTGACATTTCTGGTACAACGACCTGGCTTTCTGAAGAAAGGGTTGAAAGTTCAAAAGCCCAATGTGTTAATGCTTGGCAGTCTTCCTCAACAATGAAGGGAGAAACGGCTAGCGGCTTGATTGATTAGATCCGCAACTCAAGAATATCCATTTCATCCACTAGAATGGTGGGGTGGTCGGTGATGACTAACAACGTTGTTTCGTGATGGATCACAAAGTCACAATTTAAAATTAACCCTGAACTTCGAAAAGGAATAGAGCAAAAGGAGAGGCAAGCTTGTAGAGTTTCCAAAATAAAATACAAGTCGATTTTTTATGCAGGCATAACATTAGAGGATAGAACAATGGCCTAAGATGGGTTGCGGCTTGGTTGGTCTCAGCAGTCGAAGGAGTACCGAGGGTAACTGAGGGATCAAGAGCTTCTTGCCGTATCAATGGCCATATTATCGAAAAAGGGTGCTGGTGGAATCAAGTCAGTTATAGCCATAGAAAAGGTTGCAAAGATAGGTACATTCGCCGACCCGAGGAGTTGTGATGGATCTATATTGGCATAGATGGATGCAGAAAAATAAGTTCTGCCGCATTGGTAAAAATGGCACACAAAAAAGGTATTTTCTTTAATGTCTTGCCCCTCATCAACTTGATAGCATGGTGTGGGTATAGAAGGAACAATGGAAGGGTGTCGTCGTTTGTCTTTACGACGAGAACTTTGTGGAGAAAAGGTCATGGTTGAAGAAGCAAAATCTGTGGAAGCCACAGGATCAAAGTCAACAGTCTGAGGCTAAACCGAGGCATAGGGAGAAGTCCGGACCGAGCCTCTCCTAGGAGACAACTGAACATGTAGTGGAAAGCTTATTTGACTAAGAACAAACACCATTTCGTTATCAAACTATCAAGAAACATAATGCTTCCACCAAGCTTGGAAAACCTTCAAGACATCAACTTCTCGATGAAAGAATTCATGTGGTAGGAGCAACAGGCAAAAAAGTTGCAATGGGTGACCTCCCGAACATTAATATCGGCCAATTGGTAAGGTCAATACTAACAAAAGTATAAGGTATCTCTACACCAAGCCAAATTGATAGGAAAACTGTTGAGTCATGTAAACCTCGATATCGCAGCGAGCATTGGCACTATAAGTTGGCCCCAGACCATAATACAAATCTTAGGGGCAGAGATATGAGAACTACACATCATCGTGAGTAGAGGCAGCATCAAACGGCAACTCCCCAAGTTTATAAAGGAACCATTCGGGTCCTCGATTCTAAGCAAACAGAATCCAAATACGCCGTGAGTTGTTCAAGCTGTACAAATGAGAAAAACATTTTACAAATGATTGCTCCTTGGAAGGGATTATGGCAAATAAGTTGAGGTAAGAAAAAGAGGTATTTTCAATAGGCGGGATAGAGAGCTCTAGAAAATAAGTGTGAAGCCATAGTTGAAGCACCCAAAGGGAACCTAAGCCTTTACTCATCCTCGCCGCCACAGTGCCCCACATCCCACAATAAAGGTTGGCGAGCATTATAGGAACAAGGTTATATGAAGCTCCCTCGGCTAGATTGATGGCCACCTAAATGTACTCCTTAGTACCTTTGTATGATGATGTGTAGAAGAATAATGATTAAGCCAATAAAACAGGAATGAGATATGTGTTCATGTTTGATACTGAAGAGCCATTGCAGCCACAATAGGCTACAATAAAGAGGGAATAAGCAAAAATTGGCTTGCCTTGCACACTAGTTGGAAAAATATAGATCACTTCAGTATAAGTAAGTAGAGCATTAGCCTCGACCCCAAAAGGAGGAAGGGCGAGTAGTGCAGGCATATTATAGACCACAGGGGCCGTCATGCCAAAAATAATAGTGAAAGGTATTGTTCATCACGGATCAGAATAAAAGAGCGGCGTAAAGTAGCTATTTGTTGATAGGCATCATGATACTGCGAAGTTCTATAGCATCATAGATGTCAAGGTGACGCTATAGAGTACCTTTTGTCGCTTTAACACGAGCAACCATGATATCCAATTAGGAGATGGGGCCTTCTATGCACGGACGTGATTGTCACTAAGTTAGTTTATCTAATGAAGAGGCTATTGGAACTTAAAAGGGAGATACATATGAGAAATGGGGTAGATATGTTGAACTTCGTCTAGAGGGATCTCTTTAAAATAAGGCCCTAGGGCCATCTCTGTCGGAGAAGACTCAGAGAGCAGATTAAAAGTATGAAGAGTAACATGAGCATTTGGTACTCGTGAAAGAGCCGCTTCAAGGGTGACAGTATGAGAGGGCTCCATTAAAGAAGAAGAGAAATTCAGAATAATGACAAAACCACAAGTTTGAGGACAGATTATATAGACGAGAAGAACGAACCATTGTAATGATGAAAAAATTTGGACGAATCGCGTGCCAGCCATTTTTTATAGATTTGAAAAGACGAAAAAAAGACTGAAATCATACATGTGGAGATTTGGCCACAAACTTTGAGCTGCACAGCTAATAGCGGAGTGACAGTTAAGCAGAGTGAGTTTAATGACAAAAGTTTAAATTCAAAGAGTCAAAACGACGTTTCAAATATGAAGTGTTTAGTTGTACCATTTTTTTTAGGGGGGGAGGGCAATGCTTACACCAAAAAATAGCAAAGTCTGAGGGTCACACATGGAGGCAATATGACGGTCATGAAAGAGTTTATGAGAGTCCATACTTGACGATTAAAGAAGTGATACTCCAAAAATCCCGAGAAGTGGGGAAACGTTACATCATGAGCTGTCTTAGAGACATTTCAGTGCACGTCTACACATTTAAAGGAAAAATGTCATGATTACAGTCATAATTGAAAAAATGGCTCTGACTGTTGAAAGTCATCCCTATAAATAATAATGAAAAGTCTATAGATAAAGAATCCACGATCAAACACAATAAACTCTAAATAGAACCAACCTTTCTCCTACTTACTTGTTTTTACTTCTTAGCAACTTTACGTTTTCCTGTAATTCGTCACTCTGGTTATCTTTTTCACTTTCATTTAATGTTAACTATAGTACTCTTTACATCTGCGAAGTTTAGTTTATCTGCTGCTTTATATTGCAACTTTATTTTTACGCTCTAGTCCATTACGTTGCTAGTTGAAAAATTATTTAAAATCCTTAATCCTGAAGGCATAGAAAAGAACTCAAATGTAATTTTACGTTTCGTTACAATTGCCTGAATAATCACGATTTTAAAACTTCACACTGGTTCGAATAGGTAAATTTGTAAGATTTTGGATCTTAAGTCGAATTGAACTTTAACACACCCGCAATACAAAAATACGCCAAACAATGTTATATCGGATTCCTGTCTAAAGAAAATTCTCTAAATTTGTACCATATTGATATCATATTTTCAAACCCCTAATTTGAACTAACCTTAGTCAACAGCACAGAATTTTTTTTATTAATCCGCCATTGAAAGAGCAGGATAAATTGGTCCTTTCGCTCTTTCCGTTGTTTCGGTTTGCAAATTATTAGTAGCAGGGGATTTTTTTTGTTATTTTTCATGCCTAAGGGGGGGTCTGAATGTAATTTACCAATGAATATAAGAACTTTGTAAAATTTGCAAATACAGCCTGGATTATGTTTCTTCCTGTTTGAATCCCCCACTCTGGTTCGTCAATTCCTCCTTGTCCAACCCAATACTGTTGTTATCTCCGGAATCAAGAGAGACAGAGAGAAATCCAACTGAACCAGAAATGAGTGTGATCGACATTTTAACTCGAGTCGATTCGATCTGCAAGAAGTACGACAAATACGATGTTGACAAGCAGAAAGATCTAAATGTCTCCGGCGAAGATGCATTCGCTCGCCTCTACTCCGGCGTCGAAGCCGACATCGATGCCGCTCTTCAGGTCAATCTTGATCTCTGTTTAATATTGTCTAATTTTAAGATTTTAATTTTGAATTAAAGTGTAAGCAATTTGGTTCTTCAGAAAGCCGAGGCAGCTTCCAAAGAGAAAAATAGGGCTTCTGTAGTGGCGATTAATGCGGAGATTCGTCGCACCAAGGCGCGGTTGCTGGAGGAGGTCCCCAAATTGCAGAGATTGGCTATGAAAAAGGTCTCATTTTTTTCCAATTTCGATTCATTTTGAATAGAAATGGGTATACTTGTGTTTTTATTTATGTTCCTTATGTTGACTTGATTGCTTTTGTATTATCCTAGGTTTATGATGCATTTTTCTGTTTTTTTTTTTGTGATATCATACATTACCTCCCCTATTAACATTTTCGGAAAATAACACTTTTGAGACTTTTTTTGTTGGCATGTATTTCATGATTTATGAAGTTGTTGCAAACAACATTCATTTAATGGAATTGTTAAATTGAAGTTATGATCGTCTATTCAATTCCACTGCACATTCCATCCCTCTGCATAACCTAGATTGATGATGAGGGGGGCCAAGACTGTTTAATGGCAGTCCTTACACTGCAAGTTTGAGCTAGCCAACACTATGGAAGAGTCATATGGGATCATCTGAATTATCCCTTTTTGTTTTCTCATTTATTAAGAATGAAAGTGGCTGTACTAGTAAATAGAAGAGGTAAGGAAACTTATATTCTTCAAACAATGGGATCATTTTGAGAATTATAATTATCATGCCTTGGGAAGAATTTGGGTGGGATGGAACCCAAATATACTTTCTATCAATAAGGTAGCTGAATCTGATCAGGCTATCCATTGCCTTGTGACTCATAAGGAGAATAAGCTAAAGTGTTATATTACATTTGTGTATGCTTCTAATGATGATCAGTTGAGAAGACACCTTTGGCAAGATATATCTTATCATATGCTAGTGTCTTCTATAATCTGCCATTAGATAAGGGAGGAAGTTTTAAGTAGACACAAGCTATGGAGGATTTCGGTAATTGCTTACAGGAAACTATGCTTGTTGATCTCAAATATTCTGGTATTCTTTATACTTGGTGGAATAAAAGGGTTGGTAAGGCTTGTATGGTAAGGAAACTTGATAGAGTTCTTGTTCGCTAAATAGATATTGGAAATAGTACATGGTGAAGCAGAGTTTTTATTTGTTGGTGGCTATGATCATAGTCCTGGTATTGTGAGGTTAGGATCAAAACATAAGAAAAGTCTTGTCATTTTAAATTCTTTAATTTTTTGGCTGATAAAGAAAATTATCTTCAATTGTTGCTCATCAAAAATTTGAGCTGTTAAAGCAAAAGAGGATTAACCAGAAACAAATTGGAAACCTTACCTCCTTGGTCACCAAGGAGGCTAAATTGGCTTTGGGGAAATCTCAAAAGGAACTAGACAATGCACCTTTCTAAAAGACATTGAGGGATGAAGAGGATTTTTTGTTGTAGAAATATGTTGCAAAAATTACTGATGAATAAGCATTCTACATACAGATATCAAGGGTTCAATGGTTACATCTTGGTGACCAGAATTCAGCTTATTTTTTCAAAACCATGTTCAACAAGAGAAAAATAAAATCATCTCTATAAAGAGATCAGATGATACTATTGCAACTGGTAGTGAAGAAGTTAACTAAAGAAACTGTTCGTTAGACTTTGAAGCTCTTGTTTTCCAAAATTTATTTTGTCAGACTATTTCTGTGTCTCAAGCTTTTGTAATGAGTTTAGTACTTTGAGTTGAAGATGTCAAGAAGTTCATATTCTCCCTTAAAAATAACAAAGCTCCTGAACTAGACGGTTATACAATATTTTTTCACAAAAAGCTTGGTCTATTATTGGTTTAGATGTCACTTTTGCTATTATTGATTTCTTTACAAAAGGTCATTTGTTAAAAGAGTTGAATTCCACTATTATTACCCTTGTTCCAAAGGTGCTTAATCCATCAAGTATGGCAGACTTTAGGTCAATATCTTATTGCAATACCTTATACAAAGCTATTTCAAATCTTATTGCTAAAAATATCAAAGTGGTTCTTCCAGATTTGATAAGCTTCAACCAAACAACCTTTGTTCCAAGGAGAAAGATTGGAGACAAGGATATGAGAGATTATGTTACAAGCTTTGGTTCAAGAGCTTATGAGAGATTATCGCAAGGATAAAGGTCCTCCTAGGTATGTTGTGAAGGTGGATCTTATGAAAGCCTATGATACTATTAGTTGGAACTTTATGTTATAAGCTTTGCGTGCATTACTGTTTCCTCCTGTTAGGGTGCATTGGATTAGAGCACACATGACTTCCCCTAAGTTTTTAGTTGCCATTAATGGGGAACTAGCATGATATTATAGAGGTCTTAGACAAGGAGACCCTATTTCTCCTTATATATTTGTCCTAGCCATGGAGACTCTTACTCAGTTACTTTCCAGGGGTATTAATAATTTTCAGGATTTTCGTTTTCATTGGAGATGTGATAAACCCAAATTATCTCAAATCTGTTTTGAGCTGGGGTTCAAGAAGATATTAAGCAGCAGATTAGTAGCTTCTTGGGAGGCAGCATTCCGATAAGATACTTAGGTGTTCCTATTATATATTGTCATGTGAGCCTTTAATCAGGAAAATTGAGGCTTGTATTAAGTGTTGGGTCAATAAATCTTTGTCATATGCTGGGAGGATACGACTAGTTCATTCTGTTTTATGCAGCATGCAGAGTTTCTAGTGTAGTCATTTTATCATTCCCAAGTTTGCCTTGAAAAAGTATTGAGCAACCTTAAGATTATAGATGATTGCAGCATTTGGGCTCAATGGATCAAAAGTTTTTATTTGAGAGGTAAGAGTTTATGGGAGATGAAGACACCACAAGTATGTTCATGGGCATGGCTAAAGATAGTGAAATTCAGACAGTTAACTAGACCTTTTATGAAACATTTGACTGGTGATGGGTCATATACCAAGCGTTGGTTTGATGGCTGACATCCTCATGGACCTTTGATATTTAGATGGTCTTAAATAGTGATATATCACTCAAGGTTATCTAAGGATTCAATGGTTAATTCTATTGTGTTGAATGATCAATGCTATGAAGCACAGATACTTCGTCAAGGTCAACATACCTGTAGCGGATATCGTACTCATCGGATACTTGAAGATACGTATCAGATAGACATTATATGTATCCGATAAATAATAAAATATGTAGATATTTTGCGGATACTTCTAAACATGGAGCAAGATGTATAATTTTTAATTTTAATCTATATCTTTTCCTTTCGAGTTCACATACAATACAAAATATCAATAAAATACCATCTGATTTTGAAGACATGAATGTTTTTTAAGTATTATCATGTCAAAAGAGTATAAAGAAATGAGTTAGTTATATTATAATCTTAAAAATAAATGCTTGTAAACAAACCAACTAGTTAAATGTGATTTTAATTCTTTTAATTGGTCATGCTCATTTTATGCATATATTAAACTGAGACAATATTAAATCTTTTTCAAAGGTAAAAATTTCTAATTTTGCTTACTACTATTAGAGAATTATTGAAAATTATAATTTTAAAGTCATTAAATAATAGTAAAATATGAAATATATTTTATTATAAACGTATTTTGGCCGTACCGGTGTCCCACTTATCGCCGTATCTTTATTGTATCACGTATCCATATTCGTGATTTCTAGGATCGATGGTTCTGGCCAGAATTAGCTTCTGAGGAATTGATGATTATTAATGCAGCGGTAAATAAGAGGACACAAAGAGATCATCATCTCTGAGTGTATAGAACAAGAACACTCTGAATCCATAAAGAAGAATAAGAGAACAATTCTAAAAAGGTATATTATTGACTCAATTAAATCTTAGTACATAAGACAATATATAGGATAACTCAAAACCCTAAGGGTTTCTAAAGCGGAAACAAATCCCTAGTCTTAGGAAAGTTACTAAAAACAAATAAACACATGTCTAATGAATTAAAAAAATTGATATGGTTTAGGCAAATATTCCTAGAATCCTAAATAATAAAAATAAAATAGAAAATTAATAATCTTGTTCTACAACAGATCCTCCTTCTTAAAAAAAAACTCGTTCTCAAATTTTCATTACTTGAAACAATTCGATACGTCTTTGTTTGTTTGCAGTTGCTTTGTATTTCAGATTAATCTTTCTAAGCACCCTATCACATGAATCTTCAATGCCCTGAAGAATTGATAGAACAATTTTCCATTCAATATCATTTTGTAGTCATATCATGGTATTAATAATTTCTTGACAAACATCTTGTAAAGTCAACCTAGTCTCTACTTCATCTTAATTTGTTTCCAATCCAAGAAGGTCACAATTATCGGTGTTGAATTTTGTTTGGCAACCAGAATTAACTTCATTAAGAAATCCATGGTGCACACTCATTAATTCCCTTGAATTATCATGAAATCCATAGTGCACACTCATTAATTCCCTTGAATTATCATGATGATCAAGAAAGTTATCGCAAAAAGTGTCATCATATGCTTTCTCATCACAAATTTTTTATTTTCTTCACTAATTCATCAATCTCCGATGTATCGAGCTCAACTACAAAGACTTTAGTTGTCGCACCATCCCATGTGCTATTTTCATTAATTTCTTCTTGACATTTTTCCTCAACTTTATCCACATGATAATCTTCAAGAAGCTCCCCTATATCACCATAAGGCCACTCACATTCATCTTCTTCCTCAATATTTTCTTTCCGATAAAACTCAAATCTTTTTTTGATTTGAACATTTATTGTTCTGAAAAATGGGAACACTTGAAGATTATATTTGTTCCTTAACTTTTTGAGCCACCCTAGTAGTTGGAAAATCCGTAGTCATCGAGTTTTGTTCGAGACTTAGTCAGAGAATAATCATTATATTGTGAAGAAGATTGCCTCATAGATCGATATGCACCATACTTGTATACTTTGTATTCATCATAATATGAAGATGAAATCAATGATAAGCAATGCCCTTTAATTTGTATGCCACTAAACCTACTTTTCTCTCCTCAGGAATTTCATGATAATCAAAGAATCGCTCAACTCTGGCCAAACAATCTAGAAAATATTCTTTAAGAGGAAACTCAAAACTAAGGATAGGTTATTAGCTTATTGCAATAATATTGATGCTAATTGCATACTATGCGGAGGTGCCCCTGAAGATTATTGTCATTTATTTTTTGAATGTTCTTAATTCTTTAAGAATCTGGACTGCCATTGCTAGTAAATGTGATCGAGCTTTACAATCATTATCATGGGATAATTTGATTGCTCAAGTAAATTGGAAAGGAAAGTCATTACACAGGATGGCGACTAAGCTTTACTTGTTTGTTACTGTATATTACATATGACAATAAAGGAATGCAAGTGTTTTTTTTAAATCCTCTGGATCCTGAAATAAACTTGAGGATAATTAATGATATGATTAGGGGAGATTGTCGGCTCTAAAACTTCCAAACTCCTCTATAAATAGGCAAATAGTGCAGATTTGGAACCTCTATGAAATATGCTTGTATCCCTGATGGAATTCCCTTTGAGGTATATGTGGCTTCCATGTTTGCTAAAATTGAGATCTAGAATGATCCTGCCTTTTGGAATGAAGTTCTGAAAGTTAAGAAGTAGATGAATCCACGGCCGGCCCAATACAGGACGCAAAAAAGTGTGGGCTTTAGGCCCTAGTTATAAAAGAGGCCTCATATTTCATATGTCCACTGTATAGTTGAGCTCCAAACTCTAAACCCATAATATTCTAAGTCAATACAAATTATAAAACTTAAGCCTAATATGAAAATTCTATGTTCAATGGTCTATACCCATCCATAAATCAGCCCATAAAATTCAAAATCCATTTCTCTTCCCCTGTCCTATTGCTTCACAAAATTCATACCTTAAAACCTACTTAAAAATAGCCCACTCAATTTTGTTGGCAAGAGTGATAATCTAACTTTGATTTAGAGAGAATCAAAATATCAAAATTTGATTTTTTAAATTAACACTGATAAATTAAACTTTATTGTTTCATATTTTTAGGGCTTTTGTTTAAATTTAAGCTTTTTTTTTTAATAATAGATCATTTTTTATCATATGTATATATTTTGATTATATTATAGACAACCATCCGGACATAGAAACTAAAAAAATAAGAAAATTTTAAAAACTAATTGTACCTCAAAAAAATCTTTTGATAAATTTGTTACAAGTATCAAACAAAAATATATGTTAGTATTTGATAAGACATGATAGTAAAATCTGAGAATACAATAATTTGATTAAAAAAAGCATTGCATTTGTATTAAAAAAATCAAAAGCCTCATTCAGATCTGCCGCTTTAGGTTTCAATACGTGTCAGGCCGCCCCTGGATGACTCTGATGCTTTTCTGATTCTTCTTGGGTTGTCAAGCTGAGGTTTAGAAGATGCTCTTGGGTTGATGGGAGAATTGGAAAATAGATGCCTGCCAAACACCTAAAGTGTAAGGTGCTTCCTTCTGATTGTGGATGGTATATATATACTTGAGGTTATGTGCAGTATAGCTGCATGGTTTGCTTAGCTATCAAGAAGTTCAACTTAGGTTGAATATTCTCTCTTAATTAAGGGTTTTTTTTTTATTGTTTTCCCCTTTTCTTGTAAGAGCTTAATTCCTATTAATAAGATTTATTTAATTACCAAAAAAGAAATAGAAATATATTTAGGGAAGTGACCCAAGTTTGTTGAACCTTTTTGAGTTCTTCGAGTTATAGCGGATTGTACGAAGTTACTTTTCAAATGAATCCTCTTTCATCTAGAGGGGATATTTAGTGTAAGACAACCATAGGAATCATCTTAGTTCAACTAAGTTATTATCAATATCATTTTGAGATAATCTTGTTTTGCCATTCACAGATTTCTCTTGTTAGACATCTTATGTCAGGGTACCGATCATATACTAGTATTCATTTTTAGGTCTTAATTACTCTGTATGGAAGTGTATAAATGTCTGCACGTGTTTCCAATGAATTTTGTGCTCCACGCATTGAACGATCAGTGAGGTTAGGCTGATGGAAGTGATTTTTTTTTTAAAACTTTTTTGGTGTTACTTGGTTGCAAAAGGATGATATTATGATGAATTAGTATTACAATCCGAAAAAAGGGTGGATGTTATGCTGAAATTGGGTTTAGCAGTTTGGATCAGGCTTTATTGATTCTTTGATTTGATCAAATTCAAGTGGGTTTTCTATTTGTCTGGTTGAAGAAATTATTTTTTCTCAAAAAATTCTTATTTTATTTGTTGGATGTTGGGATTCAGGTAAGTCTTGATTGAGTAGTAGTTGGTTTGATTAGGTTTAATTATCACCTACCATATTAGAATTGTCATCGTGGTCAAGTTACTCTTTACCAAGTAATTTACTTGGAAACTAAGCTACTAAAGCTTATAATACCTCGGATGTACTGCATAGTTTGATGGTGCACTTGCTTGAACAAAAGTCAGGTTTTGGTGCCTTTCTTTTGTCGTTTCAAATTTGCATGGTTGAGCCTGGTTTGAGCCCAAAGCTCGTAACATTCGAGCCATCCCTTTGTTGGAAATTTAGATTTCTGGCCATTCTTGTTGGAAATGGTAGACTGTAGTTTGCGACCATTTATTGGTTAGAAAGTGCAGAATTTGCTGTGGGGTTTAGTCCTTCATTGCAGAGGAATATGGAGTTGTGTGGAGTGGAGGGACTAAGGATCCTTTGTAAATAACTTTGCTTATCCATAACAGTAGTGTTTGTACTCGCTTCTCTTTGATTTGTGACTTGCTTCCGCTGTATTTCTTCATCATTGATTCTCAGTCACTGGCCTCTGTATCTTATAAGGCCATTTTTGCCACGTCTTCTGTTTCTGTTGTTTCCTTCCTATAATTTTTGACTAGCTGCATGAAATTAGACAAATATTTTGGGCTTGCTTTTATATTGATTGTGCATTGTATTTACAGGTCAAAGGGCTTTCAACAGAAGAATTTGCTGCCCGTAATGATTTGGTTCTTGCGCTGCCAGATAGGATCGAAGCCATACCAGATGGGACTGCAGGCGCACCCAAACAAAGTGGAGGCTGGACATCTTCAGCTTCTCGTGCGGAAATCAAGTTTGATTCAGGTGATTGGTTAACTTGATTTTACTTATATATGTATCTCTGTCTCTCTCTGTGTGTATGCTTGTTATTTCTATTTTTATAATCTTTTGTTTCTGGTAGGCTTCTCCTAATTGGTAGTTGATTTATGTGTCCTTAGATGGGCGGTTTGACAGTGAATATTTCCAGCAAACTGGCGAGTCTAATCAATTCAGGCAAGAGTATGAAATGCGGAAAATGAAACAGGCATGTGTCTGTTAGTATGATATTGTTTAACTTGGTTGGCTTCTGGTTTGGAGAAAGCATGTTAATTATTTATGCTGCAGCATTTGCTTTGTGGTTTCTGCACTCCATTTATGATTAACTTTGACATTTATGCAGGACCAAGGTTTGGATATAATAGGAGAAGGTTTGGACACATTGAAGAACATGGCCCATGATATGAATGAGGTTTGCTGAATTGCTGCATTGTGGTTTAGTCTCTGTTGCTTTGCAATATAAATGGTTGTTAATTCAAGTTGTTATGCAATGCGCGCAGGAATTGGATAGGCAAGTTCCTTTGATGGATGAGATTGACACTAAGGTTGGATAGTTTAACATGTCCTTGTAACTATTGGATTAATAAATGTAAAATGACTCGCAGCATTTTGCTTCACATCTTACAGGTGGACAAGGCAACATCTGACCTAAAGAATACCAATGTTAGACTTAAGGACACTGTTAACCAGGTGATTGAGCTGCAACTAGTTTGATATAGCAGATTTCATTTTTATTTACCTTTACTCTTGTGGCATATTTTTTTTTTACTGGAATTAATGAAGTTCTTGTTTGGTTCCAGCTGAGGTCTAGTCGAAATTTCTGTATCGATATTATCTTGTTATGCATAATATTGGGAATTGCCGCCTATTTATACAAGTAAGTTCAATTTCTCTCTTATTACGTCCCCTACTAAATTTGCTTTGGAACACAATTTTATTCGTCTACAGGTTAATAGATCGAACCGAACTTGTCAAACAAAGAAGATGAGCTACTGACTCTTGCCATAATATAGTCAACTCTTATACTTGTTTTGAGTTTTCATCCTGATTCCTTGTTTGAATTGCAGTGTGTTGAAGAAGTAAAATGGTAAAAAAGGGCTGTTGGATCTGTTGCTGTGGGATTGGGCTTTGTCTGCTTTGCTTGTTGCATTTATTGAGGGGTCCTGCCATGTGCTTGAATCTTTGTTTCATTTGTTCTTTCAGCATCTGTATGTCTTTGTGACCTGGAGAGAATGTACTCTTGTCTTTTAAGTACAGATTGGATTCGATGGCTTCTGTATTAATTTATTATTTTGTTGAAGTTGCATTGTAGTCCCTGAAGTATGCAATAGTCTCATTTTGGTACCTTAACTTCTAATCGTGTCATTTTGGGCCCCTTAAATTTTCAGTTAATTTTTAAATGGTTTAATTGTGAACTTCTATTATTAATGAATAAGGGTTGTGGGACTTTTGATTTGGATTTTCATGGTTTCCGTTAATTATTTGAATGGTACTTAGCAGGGGGGCCATTTAAACACATAATGAAATTAAAGGTCGAGGTTAGCGATTGGTCTAATTGTCATGATCTTCTTGTTAGATTTTAAGGTAGTGTTTGATTTGGAAGTGTTTTTTTTAAGAAAAATATTACATAACTCAAATAAAATTTAAAAATTTAAATTTAAATGCATATCATCTCTTGGATGAGTGTGGGATGAGTGAGTCTTATTGAAAAAATTAATGGGATTCACTTATCCCAGGGATGATATGTATTTGAGTTACAATTTTTTAAGTTTCATTTGAATTTTGTAACATTACTCTTTTTTTATGTTTGATACTATCATACTTGGAAGTTTGGGGATCTTGAAACGCAATACATATTTTGTTGACCCATTCAAAGAAGGGTAAATTGTAAGGGGGCACACCAAATTAGACTTATTTGACAAAAAGTATACACTAAAAAATGTAGGGCTATTAAGTTCTTAATTTTGATACTTATTTGTATCTAAGTACATAATTTGAATTTGCTTAAATTTTTTGTGACATTTTGGTCCTCTATTGGTTCATGTGTATGTTCTTTGGAAAATGGTGCATTAAATATCTCCTAATTTTATGGGAGAACTTTAATATTTAATGCGCCTTGATTCATGTGTATTTGTTAATATATATATATATA
>CM042200.1:16312447-16331524 GCA_023539305.1 Ilex asprella | reverse complement strand
GGGGGGAGAATGGGGGCTCCCTCATAATTAATCGTTTAGTTATGAGGCTCTGAGTAGAAAGTCCTTATTGCTTTTTGAAGTGCACTTTCTCCATGCTTCCTCGTGAGTTTTCCTGGATTCCCCCTTCCCACTCTCTGCACATTCTTCAGGAGCTTATATGCAAGTGCATTTTCCACTTTCTACATACTCTTCCAGCAAGGATGGCCATATGATGGGATTCTTGCACTAATCATGTGCATCACGTTTGAATGTTCTTCAATTGCTTGTATTTAGTCAAAGTGTATGTGCATGTATGAATTTCGCTGTTGATTTTGGTACTTCCTCCCTCTCAATAATCCTGCTATCTATGTCTTCGCCTTGGTTAATTGTGCTTTTTTGAGGTTGATTTCAGTGCTTCCTCCCACACAGTGATGCTGTTGTGTATGTATTACGTGGTTTTGTGGTTAACTGAGTATTTCAACAGAAATATTAAGCTCCCATAGAACGTTTAGTTTGCCGTATGTTTGAAAAGTGTTAATAATTCTGTCTTTCTCTCTCTCCGATTGAAAAAAATATATACATAATTCAGGCAATTTTTTGCTAATGTAGATATGAGGAAGCGGAGAAAAGCTACAAAAAGTTTCTTGAGATGAAACCTAGAAATTCAGCTGCAGAGAAGGAACTTTCTCAGTTATTGCAGGCTCAGAGTGCTTTGGATTCAGCTATTAATCTCTTTGATTCAGGCGACTTAACAAAACCACTGGAGTATATTGATAAGGTCGTACTTGTTTTTTCTCCAGCATGCTCCAAGGTATCAACTCTATCTTCAGGATAATCATCTTTTTCATGACCAGGAATACACATTATTTCCATTTCCTGTTTCTTGAGTTGGCTATTATACTTGGGCAACTCATAGGTTTCTCATATGATGCACTGTTTCTGTGTTTGTTGCAGGCCAAACTCCTTAAGGTGAAATTAATATTAGCAGCTAAAGATTATTCTGGTGTGATCGCTGAAGCGGGGTATATTCTCAAAGAGGATGAGAGTAATTTAGAGGCATTGCTTCTACGTGGTCGTGCCTACTATTACTTAGCTGATCATGACGTTGCTTTCAGGTTTGCTCATAAACATATTTTCGATCTAAACATCCCCCACTCCAAACCAAAGCACCAAATTTTTTTAAAATGGATAAAACATTGATGAAATCTTGTGATTGGATGTAGTTGTACTTCAATAATGAACATATTATTGACACAAATGGTTTGATATATTTTCCGCAGGCATTACCAAAAAGGTCTTCGTCTAGACCCTGAGCATAGTGAATTGAAGAAAGCATATTTCGGATTGAAAAATTTACTCAAGAAGACAAAAAGTGTAATTCCAAAGAACTTTTCAAGAGCTTTATGACACCATTACTTTTTGCTATATTTATGTGACGTTGTGTAACTTTGATCCTGCACCCAATTTTTTTTTTTAATGCAGGCGGAAGACAACGTAAGTAAGGGTAAGCTTCGTCTTGCGGTTGAGGACTATAGAGGTGCCCTTGCACTGGACCCTAATCATTCCGCACACAATGTACACCTGCATCTCGGTTTGTGTAAGGTCTTGGTTAAGCTTGGTAGGGGGAAAGATGCTGTGACGAGTTGCACAGAAGCACTTGAGCTTGACGGGGAGCTCATTGAAGCTTTAGTTCAGGTTTCTTTACTTTCGTTTTTCTGCATGTTTCTCTATAAGCATTGTAATATATGTAGAAATGTCCTCTAGTTCAGGTTTCTGTACTTTCATTGTTCCGTATGCTTCTCCATGACCTTTATAATATGTGTAGAAATGTTCAAGCATGAGTGAATTTCATACCTAAGCCGTGAAATAAGATTGGGACAGAATATATGGCGATGTTAAGTGTTTTAACTCCATTTCTTTTCCAGAGGGGTGAAGCTAAACTTTTGACAGAAGATTGGGAGGGAGCTGTGGCAGATTTAAAATCAGCAGCTGAAAGATCACCTCAGGTTTGTCTTGCATATTGGTTTTCATATATTCTTTGAAATTATATTTTAAGCTTCCACACCAATTGTGCAACAGCCTGCAACAGTGCATTTTTGTTGGCCAAATTGATCTTTATTTTAAACCAAGTCATGTTTGGAATGTTTCATTAATTTTCTGAAGAGTCCAAGATTCTACTTGTTACATTTTTTGGTTGGTTATGTAAAGGGGAGCTTCATATTGTGTTATCAGTTACCCTTTCATGGCATCTCATGTGAATTTTTCTTTGATGGTCTGCCCATTTTTTGACCCCAAACACATACATAAAAGAGTCGGCTATGCATTGGGTAATTTCGTTAATAAAGTTGAATAGAATGGGATAGTTGGTGCTAAAAAACAAGAACATGATGTTACAATCAGAAATGCATGTTTGGCCAGTCAATACAGTGTAACCTTCCACCAGTTTTTCTTGGTTGTTGGCCTCTTGTTGGGCAATCGACTTACCTTAGCTAACCGCTGCCTCTATGCAATTTGTTAAGTTTAGAGGGTGAATACAATATTATAGAAATGAAGAGAGGACAAAAACTTAACCTACCTCTCAAAAATCACTGGTATTTATAATTAACTCATAATCATACAAAAGACGTGTATATCTTTTATGTGGTATACTTATTACAACTAGTATTTACATAATAATACTCTCATATTCTTAACACCCCCATTCAAGCTCGACTATATATATCATATAATCCAAGCTTGGAACAAATAGTTGTAAGATGCGTACGACTCAATGTTTGGTAAACATATTTACAAGTTAATCCTCAGGAATCACAAATGAAGTTGTAATATCTCCGGATATTATCTTGTCTCGAATAAAGTGACAGTCAACCTCAATATGTTTGGTTCTTTCGTAAAGTACTAGATTGACAACGATATGAATAACTGTCAAATTATCACAGAACAACTATAAAAGATGTTGAACTGTAAAACCAATTTCCTGGAGAAAGTATAGCAGTCATGTCAACTCACTAGCTGTATGTATTATTGTTCTATTTTCAGCCTCAGCACTGGATCTTGTTACCACTGTTTGTTTCTTACTCTTCCATGAGACAACGTTACCTCCAAAGAAAGTACAATAACCAATGGTTGATCTCCGATCAGAAGGAGAGCCAGTTAATCAGCATCTAAAAAATTCTCCATTCTAAGATGTCCATTAGCTCGATATAATAATTCAAGACCAAGAACATCTTTGAGGTATTGAAAAATACGAGTGATTGCCTCCCAATATGGTATTGTAGGGCATCTCATAAACTCACTTACTACACTAACTGCATAGGAAATATTGTGTGTGGTAATAGTGAGATAATTGAGCTTCCCAACCAACTTACGATACCGACCTGGATTCTCAAACAATGCACCATCATCCATCAACAATTTCTGATTCAGATCCATAGGAACATCAATTGGTCTGTCATCTAGCAAACATGCTTCTTCTAGCATGTCAAGTACATATTTTCTTTAGGATAAATAAATGTCTTGTTTAGATCTAGCAACCTCAATACCCAAGAAGTATCTGAGTTTTTTTAGGTCCTTAGTGTGAAATCGGTCTTGCACGAAGGTTTTTAACTTGACAATCCCCTCAGAATCATTTCCAATAATTACAATAGTATCTACGTAAACAACCAATAGAATATATCCGGCATCCGTCTATCTATAAAACACAGAGTGGTCTGTCTGATATCGAAAAAGGCCAAACTCTAAAACTGCATCTGAAAATTTACCAAACCATGTCCGTAGTAACTACTTCAAATCATATAGAGATTTTTTTAACCGACACACACTCTTACAGGACTCCCCTTTAGTAGTAAATCCATGTGACTACTCTATGTAGACCTCTTTAACTAAATCACCATATAAGAAGGCATTTTGGATATCTAATTGAAACAAGGGCCAATCAAGATTAGCAACCAAAGAAATCAATATACGAACATAGGAGATTTTGACAACAGGAGAAAATGTCTCCTCATAATCAATAGGTTTGAGTAAAACCTTTAATAAAAAGACAGGCTTTGAGACGTTCTATAGAACCATTCGGATTAAATTTAACAGCATATACCCAACGACAACCAATAGTCCGTTTACCAAGAGGTAAAGGAACAAGATCCTAAGTCCCATGATGATGTAAGAAATCTATTTCCATAGCTTTCCTTTAACTCGGATCAGACAACACACTTGGTAAGTGCTTACAAATATAGATAGTAGACAGTTGAGAGGTCAAATAAGAGAAAACAAGAAACAAGGCAACACAAGAAACAAAATGAGTAATGTGATGTTTAGTAACACACGATCGAGTACCTTTGCGAAGAGCAATAGGTAAAGAGTCAAAATTACCTAAAGGAATAGAATCAGGAGATGACAAGGAAGACTGTACGGGCACCTCAGTCGATGATTGAAGACGACGAGAATATACACAGAGCGAAAGTGTTGGTGGTAGCACGGGGCAAGAAATTTGGATTGTTTGGCCTTGATAATTATTTAAAGCCGCAACCCAAGAGTAGCTGATTTGACCTGATGAAGACCCACAACTTCGTCTTCTCCAACTCTTGTATCTTTAGGAGAATTCAATGCAGTAATTAATGATTGTGGCATCATTGATTGCAGCTATGAGGGCAGCATACCGAGTCGAATAACCAAGAGTGGGGGCTTTGTTTGAGCGAGTTTTGAGAGAGTTTTCACTAATCCGGCTTAGGCTGATGTTTTATCCTATACTATGGTTAAAGAGTTACCACGTCCAACGGCGGGTCTCAATAGAATCCCTAGCTTCCAATGGTGCCTTACACCAAAGCCACTACAATGCTAGCCACACCAAGCTCTGACAACAACACAGAGGGCCCTTCATTGATCTCCGACGACTATAGCACAACGGTGACCACCACCACCAACCACCCCTTACACCACACCACACCACCAGCGATGACAATGACAACAATACCTGTGATCCAATGAAACCACTAAATGAGCAACCCAATGAAGACAGTGAAGCCAAGCCACTCAACAAACCCAACGAAACCACTCCGATGGTGTAACACTTCACACCACCTCCGGCGACCACCACAACACCAAAGAGGTGATTCCCGTCAACAGACTAACATCAAACACATTTCACAGTTACAAAATCCAATCATACACACTACCATGAACTTCACAGATTACCTACAACACTATATCGTGGTTGTGGGTTGTACGAATTAACTATGACCAGCGAAGAAAAAGAAGAAGGGAAGAAAGAAATATTGAGATTATGGGTTTAGAATTCTCCTTATCAAAGAAAGGTTAATTAAAGATTTTGGATCAATAACCTGACTTAAGTTTAGAGGGTGAATACAATATTAGAAAAACGGAGAGAGGTAAAAAACTTAACCTATCTATCACAAACCACTGGTATTTGTAGTTAACTCATAATCATACAAAAGATGTGTATACCCTCTAAGTGGTATATTATTTACTTAATAATACTCTAATACTCTTAACATAATTAATATGCATTATGTTAGTAGAGTATTACACTAAGTGTGTTTCATGGTAACCACGTGAATTTCAGTGTACGCATGTCATTTTCTTGGAATTGCCCACATCCAAAAGGATATATTAGTCAATACAAAATTTAGGCTGGGATTTGGATTTGTGTCAATGGTCACATTGTTCTTGTCCTCTTTTTGTACTATTTTAATTTGTCTCCTTGTTTTCTTGATCTCTTTGTTCCCTGCATTCTTCTCTTACAATTGCGGATTGATGTTTGAATAACTTTTTGTAGCCGTCCCTAAAAATGTAATGATCAGGCTTTGTTGAGTTGAGTTGGGTATTGATTTCTTTTATTAAATGGTTTATATAGACTACGTTTGCAGTTCTTAAGTCAATTGAGATTCAATTTTTTCTAAAATCATATTGGGATCGAGTGACTTTTTTTTGTTGATTGTATCTTTAGTCGTATTGTATCACTCTGCCTTTTGTAATTGAAATGGCGGTAATTATTGCACTCATGAACTTGGGCTGTAAACTTACGAACAAAGAAACAATGAAAAAATTAAAGTCCAAACCTTTATTTGAAGGCAGAAGCTTGTTGTTTGAACAATTCGAGCCTGAATTGTCAAGCATGGTTTGGTAAGCTTCTGTTCAAGAATATAAAAAGTTCTGTAAAAGGTTATACAAGTGTAATATTAGGCATCTTCGAGCATTTTGGATGTCTATTTTGCATGCAGAAGACACAAAAGTAAGCAATACTTGGTGAAATTAATCCACTACCATGAGAGCCCTGCTTGTGTGCTGATGTCAACTAGCCACTCTTAGTTGCAATTTTGCTCATTATATCTTTGAAACTGAGCTTCAATATATTTCTTTAAACAATACCGTTATTATATCTAGGATTGCAAATGAAGAATTGGCTCGTATTGGAGCTTGTTCAAGTTCATTCATATATGAAACGAATGAAGCTTGAGCTCAATTTTTTAGAGCTCGTTTACTAAACAAACTGAGCTTCAACAATGTCTTGTTCAGCACGTGAGGTTTGTGAACAAATTGAGCTCACTTATAAAAGTATATTATAGTGTGTTTTATGTATGTGTTGAACTACATTATGATCTATTTGATATATATATATGGCTGAGCTTGATCTTGAACATTAGCCTAGACTTGTGTTTTAGCTTGAACATAAGCCGAGCAGGGCCCAAATAGTCTAGTGCTCGGCTCAACTCAGCTCTGTTCATTTGCAGCCTTAATTATGTGACCATCCAACTCTAGATATTGTTCAGTTGACTAGGACAGTCAATTTTGTTGATACTTTGAACCTGATCAGATTTTACTTTTTTGGTTATTTTGCACCAAAGTTGTGGTTTTGGATTCTCCTTTTAGATGTTGGTGATTTCTAGAATAATGGTATATGTAAATTGTTCAGGACATGAATATTCGTGAAGCATTGATGAGGGCTGAGAAATCTTTAAAGTTGAGCCAACGGAAGGACTGGTACAAGATTTTGGGAGTTTCAAAGTCAGCACCTATATCTGAAATTAAACGGGCTTACAAGAAGCTTGCTTTGCAGTGGCACCCAGATAAGAATGTTGATAACAGAGAAGAAGCGGAGGCCAAATTCCGTGAAATAGCAGCCGCATATGAGGTTTGTTTTGAATCAGTCTGTAGATTTATTTTCCGGTATTCGGCGGACAGGGTTCTATGTCTGTTTTATATGTTGAATTACCACAACAATATGACACAGGCTCCCATTTCGACATCATGCCAATATGTGACTGAGTGACCCTAAAAACCCATCTTGTTATATTAACATTGCTTGTTTTGCTAGGAAAATGCTATTTATACTTTATTTAGGGACCTAATTAAGTATAACCATTGGATTAAAAGTGGGCTCCATCCAACATTGGAGTTCCTAACTAATCTAATGGTTGCAATGAATTAGGTGCCTATAGCATTACTCATGTCACTAACCTCTGCCAATTCCATGTGTCAGCTACACAAGATTTGATCAGCCACTCTGCCTTTCTAGTGCAGTTACATCTGAGCATGGACCTATCTATGCTACATAATTTTTCACTTATCGTTCCCCACTTTCATGCTTTTCATATTGTTTCAAAATATTGCTCAAAATACTTTGTGGATTGAATCTGTTTTTTCTGCATAAGCTCCCACTTACAGACAGTGGAAACTGTCACTGAGCACAAACACAAACCTTCTAGAAAAATTGACATTCTGATATAGGCAAAGACAAATAATTTTAGCTTTAGATATAT
Source organism: Ilex asprella (assembly GCA_023539305.1). Taxonomy (NCBI): domain Eukaryota; kingdom Viridiplantae; phylum Streptophyta; class Magnoliopsida; order Aquifoliales; family Aquifoliaceae; genus Ilex; species Ilex asprella. Next base: position 16,323,767 of record CM042200.1, on the reverse strand, counting down.
GCTTTTTCTCAAAATTAGTCATTGACGAGTTTTCTTCTCTACCCTTAAAGTCAAATATGAAAAGCAAATAGACTGAACTTGCAGAAGGTTTGTTGTTCAAAAAAAACTTGCAGATGGTTATTCTCCTGTAGATGTATGGAATATTAACTAACCTTTTTTATAACCAATTATGGATTATAGTACTGCAAAATTGATGTTAGTTTGTCTCACATGACTTTCCATCTACTAGTGAGATCGCACGGTGGCTTATTTTTTGATGTCTTGGAGCTAGAAGTAACAATTGGGTTTCTCATTCTCAAAAGAATTCATCTTGTCATACTGTATAAGCAATAAATGGTCCTCAATTTTTTGTATATCCCACTAAAACTTGTACATATAACGTTGCTTTCTAAAGAGTTGTCCAGTTTGTTGCCCAATCTCATGCCTCTGGTGCTCTTTACAGGTTCTTGGGGACGAGGACAAACGTGCAAGATATGACAGAGGGGAAGACATTGAAGACAGGGATATGGGAATGGGTGGTGGTGGATTTAATCCTTTCGGTGGAGGAGGACAGCAATTCACATTTCACTTTGAAGGAGGGTTTCCTGGTGGGGGTTTTCCTGGTGGATTCCAGTTTTGACCTCAGTGAAGTATGAGGTTATATTCGCCTGAAGGCTTCACGAAGCAAGTTATTTTTAGCAGAACGCCAATATTACTAACTGCTGACAGGTACGCGCGCCAAAAATATGGTCGGCCATTTCATATCGTTATTAGAAGGAAATAGAATATGCTCATTCAAAAAAGTTTTGCTCCGCGGGATCCTAATGTTCTGAAGTTTGTATGAGTTGATTGATAGAAGTAAGATGAGCCATTGCTTCATTGTATCACTGACGCTCGATGTATATTTTTGTTTCATGGATCGTTTCCTGGGCTTGGCCATGGGTTCTGGTTTACATAATTGAATTTGTTTTGTCCAAATTTCAAAGAAAGTGAGTTTAATGTTTGATGGAAAGCATTTCTTCACGTTTTACATCAGAATAATGTGGTTGGATTTAACTTTTCCCAGATCCCGCAATAGTGTCCTGCTCTGGGTACGTCTTTTTAATAATGTCGTTGGATTTGCATTATGTTAAACTTGTGGAAGTAAAGTTTAGTGGTCAATGCTAGTTTCTAGATTGTTTGCTGTGTCAATTTTCTATGGTCCGGTACACTTGCCTGCAAATTATTAGCACTACATACTTTTGTGTTTGTGTGTGCTTGCATTTGCTTTTGGATTTATTTTCATGGGCCATATCGAAATAGTAAGGGTGGAGTTATAACTTGTTGAGATTACAATAAAGGGGAGATTGTTCCGATTGATCTCTAGAGACGAACAACCATAGCCTCGATCTTATCAGCACCGAAGGTGTACTAATCAATGAATCGGAAAATCATTTTTTTTTCCTGACAAAATCAACCATGCCTAAGCGGTCGCGAGATGTTGAATATTTAGTGAGTTAGAGGGATTTTTGCTGATTAAATCTATCCATAAACCTGGACACCGGTGGTTACGACAGCTTCCAAATGTGAGATTTGGATCTTTAAGCAGGATAGGCCAAAAAAAAAAAAGAACAAAGATTCTTAAGCAAAGGGCAAAGAGGAGCACTTAGGAATGTCGACCGCTATATAGGCCACTAGTGGCTGAGAGAAAGCGAGCAACACTGAGTCTCTATCAAATAAAATCATTGTATTATTAAATTCTATTTATTATCGTAATTTGATCCAATTGAGTTTTAACTTGGGCTTGTAGTTAAATCTATTACTTGCAATCCTTCTTATGAAATGAAAACTCTCAATCATCTTGCTGACGAACCCATAGCAATAGAGAGATAAATAGGAAATTGGTTATGTTGATTTGATTTGAGTTGTGAAATAGAGGTTGAAGATATATGTTTTACATAGTCCATAGTTAACGATGATACACTGGACACTAGTTTGTTGTCTCACATTGGTGCTGCTTTTTGACAAAAAATAAGACTAGAATCGGTAGAGCATCACCAATAATAAAAATTAGTTTTATCACTCAAAAAATAATATTTTTTATTTTAGCTACTCATTTTTTCAACACATATTCCAACAATTTTTTTATATTTTTAGCTATTTTTTTAAATATTATTTCTCATTTTTTTTGCATTATTTTTCTTTGAGAGTAATGAGAGAGAGAGAGAGAGAATGGAAGAAAAAAAAAGAGGAGGGAGAAAATATTATAAAGTACTTACACATGTTGCTACAATATTTAAAATATGTCATTGTAGCCAAATTTTTTTAGATACTCTGGAGATATTCTGTTGTTGTGAAGGGGGTGAGTGAGTTTGAGAAAATGGGTTAAGAGGTTAAGGATACAAAAAATAATTGTACCTCTTAACATAAATATAAATTAGATTGATTAAGGATAAAATAGTCATTTATAAGACAAATGAGTCCTATATGTGTATGTATTGCATACCAAACATGAGTATGAATCGGATTCAATGTTGAATCCCATATTTGGAAAGAGGGATTTAGGTTTGGAAAAATCAATCCAAACCCTTCCCAAAAATTTATCAAAACAAGCTTCCACTCAATGAAAAATATTAAGGGGTAATTAGGATGAACTGTAAAATCAGACGTCTTGAATTCGAATTTTAATAAACCATTGGGGCAAAGCTATGAGGAATAAATTCCTCACGAATATCTTAGTTTTGACGTGAATGACTTGTCTTTAAAAGAAAGAATGATTCATAAATTTTAATATACTGTTTATGCAGTCGCTTGTCCTAAATTATTATATGATAGGGTGTGTCTTAAAGTCATAAAAGAATGATTCATAAGGGGGAAATTATGAATGCCAATAGGCTTGTTTGTGACAAACAGCTCAGCTCAGCTCAAACGTTAATTACGTTTTTTTTCCCAATTCTAATTACAATTTCATGGTATGGTGTATTGGTATAGAGAGTCTTAAACGAAATGAAAATCCAAAAGAAATAGTAATACAAAGGGTTTGGGTGGGTGGGTGGGTGTGGGCACTTGTGACAAAGTTTATTATACCAATAAGTAGCCCCATTCATTTGTTTTCAATTAATAAATAAGTTAAAATTTATTTTATTATATATGGGTTAAATTATATAATAAATAATAGTTAATTTATTTTATTATATTACAATGAGTTGGCACACAATGACCTATTTGTTGCATAATAAATACGAAATTAATGTGTTTGAGTAAATCTTTTACCTTATAATTTCGATATTAATTGAGAACGAGTGAACAAAGGTTGCACTATTTGTCCCGCAAAACAAACAAATTGTCAGATCGAGGGTGAGTTGGTTAGAAGTACTTCGATGCTTAACTTAGTAAGGATTCTGAGAAAAAAAGCAAAGAAGTTTGTATAATTAAAAGTGTGTATCTTGAACTCAAACATCTCTCGGTATTTTATAGCATTATCTTGCCAAGATTTCAGTTGTTGGCTATATTAGATGGTACACCTAATTATTTGTTGAATTACTTTTCGATTGAAGCTACAATTTAGGCAATGTTTTTATCTAATCTATCGAAATAGCCTAACAATCTTATTTATTGAATGATTCCGTTTGGGCGAGGGATTCGGCCATATTTACTGCTCTGCCTATTTGGCCAAACATTGTAGCCATTTGCTTGACCAGTTGTAAAGGAAGCTGTAGTTCTTCACGAGTCCATTACATGTGTTTTTTTGTCACGTACTTTAGAACACGAGGTTTCATTAACTACATTAAATCATGCGTAATTATTTTATGTCTTTTTCAATTGTATTTTGTATCTGAGGTGTGCGTGTGACTCAATAATAAATGTTAACTTTCATTCGTAAATTGTTGCGAGTTTAAATTTCACTCTATTCGCTTTTCTCTTTCTCTTCTCCGCCCTCTCCCCCATAAAAAAGAAGAAAGAAAAAAAAGATTTATTGTATTTGTGTCATTAATTCAATTAACTTTATTAATTAAAAGTATCAAATTTAGTTTCTCATTATTGAATGATTGAGTCATTTATGACACAAATAAGAATTCACCTTATCCATAATTTTAAGATATTCCTTTTTGATCTTATATTTCATATAAATAATTTGTGTAATTAACAATAAATATTTTGACACAATTAATTTCTCTTTATTGGTTTGAAAAATATCCATGATTTTTTAGTTTTAAAAAAAAGAAAAAAAAAAGAAAAAGATTTGTGCACAATCTACCAGGACTGCACTGCATCTTTTCTTTGGAGGTTCCAAAGGCCAAAAACCAAAGTAAACACAACTCCTTTTCAAGTAGAGTTCATCTCAACGCCGTAAGGAGGGGAAGACTTAGCCCAACCGTCCAAACGCACAACACCAATTTTCATTCCTCTAAAAATCCCACCACCCCTTCTTTTCTCTCATCTTTACTGTAACTCACAAACCCACACTAACCCAAACCCTTGATCCACTCACTGTCACCGATTGAAGAAGAAGAAGAAGAAGAAACACAAACCCAGAAATAGAAGCCATAGAGAAGACCCAATTGCAATGTCATGATCTTATTGTACTTCTAATCACTGAGATTTATGTATTTATTTATTTTTTATTACAGAGCTATCAGTTTGATTTTGTGACAATGATGAATACAACGACTAGTAATAATAGTATGATGTCCTCGTCGCCAACATCGACCAACAACACACAATCACCTGGTCTTAAGACCTATTTCAAGTGTCCGGAAGGCCGTTACAAGCTCCAGTACGAGAAGACACACCCTCCTGGTCTCCTTCATTACGCCCATGGCAAGACTGTCACTCAGGTGCTCTCACTCACTCTGAATTCTTGGGTTTTTCTTGTATACTCATTACGTGATGTACATTTTTATGACCAACCCATTATTCAAAATCCTTTTTTTGGGCATGACCTATTAGTTTTGGGGTTGATTTAGAATTTTTTTAGTAGGGGGTAGTTAATTTGTTGGTTGTTCAATTGGTTTCTGTTCGAAAAAAATTAAATCTTTTGAGATGACCTCATCAATCAAAGACAATTTGACGAGGTTTTGAGTAATTGGGATCCTTGTGGTCTCTGGTTAGTTAATTTCTTTGGTGTCTTCGTGATACCCTTTATTCTAAATTTCCTCAGTCAATATTTGTATTTCCCTATTCCCTTTTTTGTGTAAAAATGAAGCGTTCATTTATTCCTTTGATTTGAGGTAGTAAATTTTAGTTTTTTTCTCCATAAAAATATTTCCAAATAGAATTGTATCAAATTTGAAGTGGTTTTGGTTAAATTTGATTGTCAGGAGACCCTAGCTCATCTCAGGGATAAGCCATCCCAGGCTGCACCGCCATCATCCTCAGGTATTGGTGTTACGAGTGGTGTGAGATCAGTGGCAGCAAGGTTCTTAGGTGGTGGGAATGGAAGTAGGACGCTTAGTTTTACTGGAGGGAATGGTGGGAGTAAATCTGTTAGTGGGAGTAGTAGAGTTGGATCACTCGGAGCTTCAAGTTCAAATAGTATGATGGGTAATTCAAACTTTGATGGGAAAGGGACATACTTGCTATTCAATGCTGCAGATGCAGTTTTGATATGTGATTTGAATTCTCAAGATAAGGTAATTTGGTGTTTATATGCACAAGTACAGACTTTTTTTATTTGCAATCATTGGTGCATTACATCTGGAATCTGGATGCAGCTTTTAAGAGGTTTACGTTTCAATGTAGGATCCTATAAAGTCCATGCATTTCAGTAATTCAAATCCTGTGTGCCATGCGTTTGATCCAGATGCTAAGGATGGGCATGATTTGCTTATTGGTTTGAACTCTGGAGATGGTAATTCTTACTTGTATTTACTTTTATTTTGAAGGAAGATAGGAGCTTCATAATTTATAAGAAATATCAATGAGCAGTTTTCAATATTTGCGAGTTATTTTTTGTACCTTTTTTAGTTTATTCAGTGTCACTAAGACAACAATTACAAGATGTTGGGAAGAAGCTTGTTGGAGCACAGCATTATAACAAAGACGGTTCTGTTAATAATAGGCAAGACCTTAACTCAATTCTTTTTGGTTTTCATTATATGTCCTCTTTAGTTATAGATTCTATTGATGCGTTGCAATTGAAGACCGTTGACCAGTTTTCTGGTACTTGTAGCGGTGAATTATTGGTGACATATTTAATGAAGGCAAAATTTTGTATTATTACAAGAATCTCTTTTTAATCCCAAATCACATTGTTACAAGAATCAAATGTTGTTTTTGGAAGATTTCACCTATGTATGATACGACTCCTCAAACATCTATTTAATTGATTTTGTCTTATTTTTTATTTTCAGAGTATACTTGTAAGTTTTACCAGAAAAGTAAAACGGCCATCAGTTAGTCTATTCTGGATGTGCAGCTTTCATTAGCTATTTGATGCACTGGAAGTTTACTATCAATCTTAGAATTTTACTGTCTTATTGGCATTGGTTGACATTTATGCTCTTATTAATGTCAAGATTGATTGTTCATCTACACTCTTCCCCTTTTTTTTTTGGAATTTGGATTGCTACTATCTAAAATTCTAAATAGACTGTTCTAGTCTTCTTATTCTATGTAATTTTTTCGAGAGTTCATAGATGATGAATTGACCATGGTTAAAAGTATAGACCGATATCGATATGAGGAGGCTAAATTGTATCTAACCTGACACCTTCTGTCCCGAGATTGGTATACATTTCATATAAGCCAAAAGTCTCACCTGACCTTTTGGTCGACTGGATACATGTTGGATGGCTTGACCAAGTCATTTTCGTGATGCTGCAATATGGCCTAAATCTCTCAACGAAGTGACTGATGCAACTCAGTGTCCTCCAAGTCAATGTCTGATATTGTGATGTTGAAATATGACATTGACTTCTTTTTTTCTTGCATAAATCATGGTCCATGTTCAGTGTGAGATACATTTAGATATATATATGTACCTTTGATTTCTTGTGTGATTAAATAATCATCTGGCTTTCACAGTCGTTGCACTAGTATTGCATGGGTGCCTAATGGTGATGGCACTTTTGTTGTTGCTCATGCTGATGGAAATTTGTACGTATATGAAAAGGTAAGTCATTAATACTTGTAGAAAAGCTTTTTAATGCCTGCCTCTAACCTGTTTAATTCATTCGGCAGTGGAAAGTGATCACATTGTTTTGTTATTTTTATTATTGATTTATAGAGCAAAGATGGTTCAGCCGATCCTTCATTCCCTGTGATCAAGGATCAAACTCAATTTTCTGTTGCACATGCACGCTACAGTAAGGTATTGTGCAATTCCATATTGTTTTATAAGTTGTCTTGGTGGTGTCCTTGTATCTGGATTGATGCTTTGTTTTCCTTCAATTCAATTAGAATCCAGAAATTTTGGATAAGAATTTTTTGGATGCAAGCTGGAACAATGGGTCCAGAAGACAGCAAATTCAGGAAGAAAATGATTATAATAATTGGAAGTATGAGTTATGCTTCGACACGTAGCATCTGGTTGACCTTTTCTTACCCACTATATCCTGAAAAGAGAGTGGGCTAACAAGGAAAAGGGACTTTCAACATGAAGTGTTCTAAGTAATTATGTCAAAAGTTTACTAGAAATCCGATAATTTATTTTTCTATTTTGACAGAAGAAAAACCATTGTGTTCCTGTCTCGAAAAGTATGCGTTACTTTGATCTCCGATTATTTCTAGATATGATATTCAAACAATTACTGTCAAATAGTTCAACGTATGTTCGTCTTAACACATAATTCCATAGCTGTAATGTGAGCATTTCCTTCACTATGTTGCTTATACCACATCCTTGAATCTGAGCTTCAATCTCTAGAACCGATGTGTCAGTCTCGTACTATCTTGAATAAGCCAATAATGGTGTACCAGCCCAATCCCTCAAAATGAAACCCGTAGCCATGGAGTTATTAAATTGTCTAGTATAACTTTACCCATCCATTGTCTCTATTTTTTGTTCTCAATTCTCACTTTTTTTGAAAATTTATTTTTGAAAACTGCTAACCAAACTACATTTCACAAAATTTTGTGTTTTGAGAACAAAAAACTGATTTTGAGATACAAACCAAACACCACCTTAATTCTTCTTATTTGATGCCCAGTTCTTAAGGTAGTTCTTGGAATCAATATCATTATATAATGTTTTTAATCTTGCTCACATTTATTATCACTATGTAGTTATCATTTCTTGATTCTGTGGTCCAAAGAATTGTCTCATTAGAAAAGACATAACTTCTCTTACTAGCTACATGTGTTTTTTCTGTGCAGTTGTTGTCTCATTTATGCATTGATTTTTGGACAAGGGGTTTATTTTTCAGTCATAAAATTTTACAGGTTCTTTAGGTCATATTTCTTGTATTTCTTTCTGTCCTTTTTGGTGAATATTCCATATGTTGTTGCCGATTGCAGGCTTTTCGTTGTTTGATACTCATCGCTTTGCAACCCCCCTCCACCCTTCTTCCTCCCTCTTATTAGTCAATCTATCTTTGGAAATGTACAACATGATTTTATCATTGTTAAGTTATCAAACTCTCTCTCTCACTCACTCTCACACACACACACACACACACACACACACGTGTGCGCGCATGCACATGCACACACAATACTGGTTCAGTGGTTGACTGGCTCACCATGACTGTGCATGCCTTAGGTATGTTTGTTGAGAATTAACTAAGAATCCCGAAGTTAATGGGAAGTGTGGATGTGCTTTGGATAATGCTGAGGTATGTTGTTAAAGAGAAAAAGGGAATAAAGTTTGAAGGAGACTCTGTATTTGTTTGATATTCATTCAGTGAACAAGTCCTTTTCAGTTTTGTAGTGTGGATTTGCATCAGCGTTGTAACATTCCTAGTGTGAGGTTTCTAATATTGCGTTGGGCTGATTGGCCGAGCTTCACAAAATAATATTGAGGGGTGAAATGAAGCTAAAATGTGGATTCTGTGGAGCGTGTTGAGAATTAATATCTGTGCCGTGCATCTCATTTGTCAAAGTTGACTTTGTATTGTTTTGTGCAGAATCCAGTTGCTAGATGGCATATTTCTCAAGGTTCAATTAATACTATTGCCTTTTCTTCTGATGGAGCCTATATTGCCACTGGTGGAAGGGATGGTATTGTTCACCTTAAAGATGTCCCGTTGTTAATTGTTCCTTTGTATCTTTCACACATTGGAGAGCTGAGATCAGTTATTAAATGTAGGTTATTTAAGAGTATTTGACTACAAAAATGAACAACTTATATGTGGTGGAAAAAGCTATTATGGTGCTCTTTTATGTTGCGCTTGGAGGTGAGAAGCTTGTTTGCATTTCTGTTCATAAAAAAATTGTTGTCTGCAGTCCTTTTTTTTAATAGATCAATGATGTTTTTTCTGGCTTATTGTTATTAACAATTCACTTTGGAAAAGTATAACTTGCAACAAATGATATGACAGCATGGATGGGAAGTACATTTTGACTGGAGGTGAAGATGATCTAGTTCAAGTTTGGAGTATGGAAGATCGAAAAGTTGTAGCCTGGGGTGAGGGACACAATTCATGGGTAAGTTTCTACAATATGCTGGTGTAAGCTTCTTAGTTCTTGTTCCAGAACCATGAATCTATTTCCTATTGTACTGGAGGGTGGCAGGTCAGTGGAGTGGCGTTTGATTCATATTGGTCAGCACCAACTTCAGAAAGCACGGGGGAAAATATAGTGTACAGATTTGGTTCTGTAGGTCAGGTATGTTGCTGGTTCAGATCTTAAACTAATTTCAATATTATCAATCCTAAACATCATCCATGATGTATGCTGTATCCATGTGGTTTTCCTTTTAAATCATTTTTTTCCCGCAAAGTAGTTTTCCTTTTAAATCTTGCCAATTGTTGATTGCATGGTTGCTTGTTGTAGCTTCAATTGAGTTCCAAAGGGATGGCAACTTATAAGTTGTGCACAACTGATATCTATAATTTCATATTGTGAGTATTACAGTTTTTAGCGATAGCTACAATTCCTTCCAATTAATCCACATTCAGATGGATGCTTGCGGTAATTAGTGTGACATTGAGTAAGTTTTTCACGCGTCTACCCAAATAATGTTGCGATCTTGAGACAAGTATTCTGGCCTGGATGGCAGTGAGAATACATGGGATGTAAATGAAGTGATATCAACCTACTTTGCGTAGCTGTCTTGAGGGTATATGAGCGGAGAATTATTGGAAATTGATATCTGAGCTTTAGAGAAGTGTAACTACTTTTGTTATTGGATCCATCATTTCTTGAAAATAGAGGAAGGTAGTGCTAATTGCAAGTAAAGGAGTGCTCCTGTTTGAGAATATCTCTCAAAGTAAATGAAAGTTTTTGGGAGATGCTGTTATAGTTTGTTGTTTATATTGTTAAGCTTGCCAAGAATGCTGTATTGAGATTATTGAACTTCAAGGGAGGTTAACTTACATATGGTTAAAATAACGAGAACATTATTAAGTAGCATATTTAACGTAGGTTGAGGACAAGAGAAGAGAGATGATTTGGGTATTGTAGAATAGATTGACGTATGCAGTGTTAAAGAGTGACATAATCTAAGTTGAATTTGAGGTGTTTGGGAATATGTTCATTGGCTCTTGATATGGTGCATTCCCAATAAATGATTTTTTCTAGTAGGAAAGCTAGACAATGGTAGTAATGCTTTGTTAATTATGTTGAATGCATGGTGAATTCTTTTGAAAAAGTCACAGTTAACTAGGGAAAATAGAGAGTTTTATGGGATCTATCATCATGCTTTGATATAAAGGGCATTTTGATATCATTGGATATTTGAGCCGAAGGTATCTAGGGAGAGACAAAATTGATCTTGCTATGTAAGAGAATTATGGCCAAAATAAAAAGGAAACTTGCCTCTCATTCTCCTATTGAATACTTTGGAGTAGTTTATCTGTTTTGTCTGTCAAACTGGGACTCACGGGCTAGGAAGCACAGATACGGACACTGGTGTTGTATTCGTATCATACAATATAATATGGATACGACAAAATCCCAAAATATAGGATACGTGTATGACGATGATATGACCAATTAAAATAATATTATATATTTTTATACATGTAATAACAACATTAATAATAACTAATAAGACCTAGCAAACATTAATTTTTTGATTGCAATTGAAATAGATCAAAGATTGAAAATAAACATCCACCAGTTCTTCTAATATTATTACATCAATTTTAGAATCAAAATTTAGAATAAGATATACAAGCAAAGGCAGATATTGGCGTGACAGTGAGGTAAACATCCTAAATAACAAATTAGATATTAGTAAGCTTAATAAACAAAAAAAAAA
>CM042200.1:16291809-16312047 GCA_023539305.1 Ilex asprella | reverse complement strand
AAATAAATAAAAAACCTGAAATTGAAGGCTTCAAAGCGGGTCTGGATTCTGGAGACTTTTGAAGGTTGAAGCATATCGTTGAATCATTGAAGGTGAAGCCGATTTGGAGACTGGATGTCGTTGAAGAAGACCGCCTCTTCCTCTTTGCCAGATCACCTCTTCCTCTTTGCTTGGAGCAGTTCGCCATTGGGGCTGGAACGAATGGCCCAGTTAAACAATGTTTCTTCTTCTTCTTCTTCTTTTTATTCCTTTTTTTCTTTTTCTTTTTAGCCCCTAAAGTTTTAAAAATTACAAATCTTACACCGCCGCATCCTATCCGTATCCAGTTACAAAAAATGCTCGTTCACTGTTCAGGAATCCTTGTCTATAACAGCAAATTACTCAGTTGTTTGTCGGGTCAGGTGCTCAAGGTTGTTTATTGCTAGTATAACTTGGATTTGCTTGGACAAGATATATTTTGTTCGCTTAAAGCAAATGAGGGGCCGTACATTCAACATGGAGGTCTAACCTAATAGCCTAAGCATGACATGTCTACAAACCCATTTTGCACTATCTGTGTATGCTTGCCTAGAGCTGATTCGTATCAATTATTGACTCGTAGAATTTGGCTGTAAGACTTTTCATAGTTTGGCTGCAGTAAATGCCTTCATGTTCTATCATGAACAAAGTAATGATTTTATTGATGCAGGACACACAATTGCTTTTGTGGGACCTGGAAATGGATGAGATTGTTGTGCCAATGCGCCGCCCTCCTGGAGGGTCCCCTACTTTTGGTACTGGTAGTCAGTCATCCCATTGGGACAGTGCTTGCCCAGTTGGAACTCTGCAACCTGCTCCAAGCATACGAGATGTTCCGAAGCTCTCTCCACTGGTTTCTCATCGAGTTCACACTGAACCTCTATCTGGTTTGATTTTTACTCAGGAATCTGTCCTTACCGCCTGCAGAGAGGGGCACATAAAAATCTGGATGAGACCAGGTTTTGCAGAACACCAATCCAGGAACTCAGATTCTCTATTGAGTACAAGTTTGAAGGAAAAGCCTTTATTTTCAGGAAAAGTCGGCAGTACCGGTTACAAGCAATGACCTCGATCATGGTCAAATGGCAGGCAAAACCTAGAACTTTTTCATGGAGATACATTTTCACTTGCTGCCGGATGGCCTCCTCATAACTGGCACTGTGTGAAACATTGTTCGTGTGTCCAGTGAGATTAACACAAAATGCCCATTGTATAGTCCGGAATGGAAATGCCATTGGTGGCACCATGAAATTGAAAAGGAGTACCTGCCCACTCTGTAAGTATGATAGGGCTGTCAGTAGGATATTGTTTTGACTGCTGAGAATAACAGAAGCAGTTTCTTTTGAATTTTTTTTTAGTTCGTAGGTTTGTTTTCTGTGATCATTTTTGTCTGATGGAAGTGCTTAGTTTGAGTTGTGACATATAATTTATACTGAGCTACCCAAATTTTGCCATTCATTGCTTCATTTATCATTCCTTTGCTACATTTTGTTTTACATGGTCATTTAAGAAAGTCCATCTTTGAAGATGAACAAAAGATGCAAGCCTGCCTACTAGTAGAATACTTGGTGGGCAAAATCTGTACTCAGCTTATAGGCCAGGGCCTGGAAGTTAAACCATGCCTTTTGTTCCGCAAACTAGTTAAAATTCCAACTCAATTTCTTGAAATTTGCTATTGCAATACTGAGTTGTTGAGGGTTTCATTCATCTTGGATGCTGAACTTGTTCCCATCATGAAATTTTAATTGCAATGACTCAATTTTTATCGTATCCGTGTTCTTATTCCCTTAGATCCCTGTCAGTATTGTAGGCAATATATGAAAGCAATTTGTAAGCACAAAGAACATTGAAATTCATCTCTCTTTGGCATTATTGATCAGCAAATTGATGGTAATGCAACAGAATGTAATACCTGTGCTCAAGGAACAAATCATTGAATACAGGACACATATCTTGAAAAGCATAAAAATTCATTCACTGGAAGAGAAATATATTGTAACCATCCCTATGGTACAAAATCGGACGAAAAGCCAAATATACAGAGTTTTCAGTTTGACTCCCCTCCAGTAACCAGATGATTCAGTAAGATCATCTTCAAGTTGTACTGAAACCACCATCCATTGCCTCGATATGCTAACTTAAAGAGCCCAACAAAGAACTGTACAGTTGCAGGACAAACTCTATAACAGCAGGAATCATCCTTCTTCAGCTCATAAACAAACTCAGTATCTTGCGATACTTCAAACACTTTGAGATACTATACAAACAGGAAACCACCCTTATTCTGTTCCTCATTTATTAAGCAAACAAATTACAAAGTAATTTCAACTCAGCTACGATGCAAAATACTTGAATCCTCCAATTCAGTTTCATGCAGTTGAGGATCTGTTTGAGGTGTCTGAGCAGTTTCTGAAGACTGTTGTGGCTGTGTCACCTGCTGAGCATCACGCTGCCGATTCGATGAAGTATGCCACCTCCTCCACTTTAAAAACTCAAGAATAATAGACGTCCCACACATTGCACCTCCAAATCCAGCAAATGTGGCAAGAAGAACTGATAGAACCGCCTGCACGTGAAGCTGTAACCCCCACAAACATAAAAATAATTTGCATCAGAATAAACACCTTGGGTTGCTTTCTGGCATCAAGAAATTATTTATGATCCTTTTTTCTTGAGGGGTGGAGCTCAAAATGTTTTATTCCTTGTGAGCAATTGACTTAATGCAGTCAATTGAGAGCACAAAAATAGTTCAGAAAGTTCAATGAATTTCCATAATGTAAAAAACCAATAGAATGACCGACTGGAAAAGATCGCTTTTTCCGACATCTGAAGAAGTCCTAGAACAATAATTTTGAGCAAACCATCCCTTACCAGTGAATAAAAAACATGTGCAAAGAGAACCACCAGTCCAAACTGAATAGTCGCATAAATCCAAGCATATCTTCTCCTAACTGAGCATAAATAGCAGAGAAACAGGTATCACAGCCAAGATGACCACACTAATGCTTGAAAAAAGTGCCCTGTTATAGAAATCTAAATTTTAGATACCCATAGTGGTTGATGTCATTGAAGCAAGGAGACCCAATATGCAGGAAAACGGCAGAGATATTGCAATTGCACCAGATCCCATTTTTGAAACCTGCACAAATGGGGAAACATTAGGAACATTGGTAACTCGAAAGACTTGCATTTCTTAGTTTCTCAGCTTACCAAAAGTTGCTCCAGAAAACAAAAATAGGCAAGCATGCTGACAATAACAAGAACAGGTACATCCTGCCAAACCCTGATAAAATGGCAAATCTTTCAGCAAAAAGTGATACTCTTAACAGCTTTTAACCTCAATAAATTATAATAGAATCAGCACAAAGCGAACGATGGTGAGAGCATGCAGATTATTGGATTTAAATGTCTTTTCATGCATCATGGTCTTTTAAACTGCACATGATAGCTCCTCCAATCATCATATGTATATATTATAATCTCAATTACTATACAGTGATAAACATACCTAGAGATCATAAAATGAAAATTAAAGAGATATGGAAGAGGTGCATTTTCCAAGGTTTTGCAACGGGAAAACCTTACTACTTGCCTGTATCTAGCAATTTCAGCCTGCTGAACTCCACTTCCTTGCACACTACGGGGCTGAGCATTATGAATTCGTAAAAGGGTGACAGGTAGATTCCGAACGTCTTGCTGGCACACGTCACAGGTCTTATTACCTTTGATGCTAAACCATTTTACTGCACATGCTTGGTGAGCCAGGGCAAGTTCGCCTTTGCAGCTACACTCCATCTTGAGGGTATCAGCACCCTCCCCAAGTTCGCCAAAGCAGATTCTGCAGACTGCTTCTTCTTCCGGAATGTCTTCACCATCATTATCCTTTACATCTGAACCACAATACTACGATAAGGCATAGGTTGGTCATCGCAAGTAACAACATCAGGGGTCCATGTTACAGCAGAATTTAAAAATGCAGACAGCAGGTCAATTGCCAGCATTTTAGGTGATAAGATAATTCATTTGCCTCACTAAATGGAGTGTAAAGTTGGTAGCTACAATTAATGCTATATAATATTTGGGCTGGGAAAACATCATAACATGTTGTAGTGATTTTCCCAAAGACATCACCAGCATTTACAGCTGTGATAGTCCTTACACTAGTACTACTAGATTTGGTTGTCACTTGGAGCAGCGAATCCATCATAAGCAGGAAGCATTTGTTGTGAATCACCTATTCAACTTTTCTGGGCTCAGGATGATGTGTTATAATTGATGCCTTTTTGCCACTTGGGAGATTTACAGCTCCACGGAGCCAGTTTTATCTACACCAGTCTTCGTTGAAGACTGGACCAAATGAACTAATGAAAGTCTTCTAATTAATTCAAGAAAGAAAATTCAAGTTAATTAAGGATGACAAACTTTTTAATACAGTGAAGAAACAACCAAAGAATATTTGGATAATAAATTTACCAGCATCAACTGTTGGAGCTGAGTTTGATGTCGCAGCAGTTCCTTGTGCCACACGAGGAGTATTTGGAATAACACGAAAGACAGTACCTAGAGAATCCATCCGTCTTATGCTTTGATCTTTATTTAATACGGGAACAGAAAGCGAACGATGAATAGGAAATTGTGTACCACCTTTCTGTGAATTGAGGAATTCTTTAAGACCCAAGCACAAGTCAGATATCAAAGAAAGCATTAAGAAAACAAGTACGGAAGAAATTTATAAAAGCAAGCTTAAAAAGTGTATTACCCTAAAAACCTTTCGTAATAACAAGGCACACCATAATTAAGACATGAGACCATTCATCTATTGCATTCTCATAGTTTGTGTAATACCAAGGAAAAATTCAAGAAGTTAGTGAGCAAGCTGAATTGAGGAAAAAAGAAAAAGAAAAAAGAAAGAGTTTCGGCATAATTAAGACAACGTGCCAGAGCTACAGCTTGAACAGAGGACAATCAAAAGAGAGACACACCCTTGATAGCAAACTCATCATAATTTAGGATCCTTAGTTCCAAGACTTCCTTCAGAAATTAAGCCTACCATTTATGTCTTCATCCACCATAGAATTCTCATCCACTTTTGTCACCTCTTATGATAATACGAGGTTGATACTTACAGATGAATTGAGTCCGTCAGTTGCGTTTCCTCCATGCATAGACTCTGGAGTTGAGTGTGCAATTGGGGTAACTGGCAAAGATGACGTGATCTTCGTTTTGGGTATGAGAAGCTTTGTAAAAGACAATGTCCTTGGAATCAAACTTTTCTCCCGGGTTGCTGAGTGTGTTCCTCCTAGGGCTAGGATAGCAGCCTTCTCAATGTCTGAATTTGTACGCCGGAACTTGAAGCTTAATTTAGGGAGGAGGTTTTTCATTGATGATTTTCCTCTAGATGGTGAGGGACTTGAAAACCCATTGAATTTTGCATAACTAGGACTGGGCAGTGGGGAAAAATTCACTCTTTTGGGAGTTGTACTTGGTGTTGGGGGCATGTTTATTCTCACAAAATCCTCCGTGAAGCCCTCAACCATTGGTGTGGGTATCTCCATAACTACGTTTTGCTGCCTCTCATGTTGACTGGTTCTTGTTTCTTCGATTATTTCACTTGGTACTTCAACCTATTAACATTAACCACGAATTAGAAACACAATTTTTTTTTTTTTGGAGGGGCAAGGGGAGGGGAGGGAGACTTGAACCTTTGACCTTAAGAAAACAAAGCAAGGAGTACCAATGAACCAAAGTCCGTTGGTAGAAACACAGACTTCATTCAGCTTGTTAGTACCAGCAATGATCTCGATATCCAAAGTTCAAGAACCATGTATCACTATAATATGGCAATATCCCGCCAGCATATCATGTCTAATAAGTTTTGAAAATATCAATCTATGTTATAGGATAGCATGATCGCTGCTGCCAAGCCCATATCCATAAGATTGATTCCTATGATACAGAATTTGACTGACAATGTATGCCTTGCGGCTTTGGGAACCCTAAACAATAGATTTCTAAAAGAGTTTCTAGATTAATTGCAGTGCCAAAACCATGTGGTCTGATGTATTAGTTCAAACAAAATCTAGCAAATATATACATATATTCATAGGTACATGCACATCTAATGATACAAACATATATGTTTTGAATCTGTTTTTTTCCTTTATTTTTTTGTTCTTGGACTTGTCTATGCTAGATCCGTTTAAGCAACTAAATTTTAACTAAGTTTCAGAAGCATGACTATTCAAGAACCAAAACGGAGACACCCAATACAGATTAGGTTACAAAGGCAGACTTTTCGTGGATGATACTGCAATTTGGAAACATCAATGAAAAAAGAACAAATAAGAAAATTGATTGAAAGAAAGCATACAGACCAACATTTAAAAAAAAAAAAATTTAGAAAACTAACAAACAACCCATGAAAGAAGTGAGAGCAAAAATCAGAGTTCATTCAGAAATATGGTGACAGGAGCAAGAAAAACCCAATGTAAGAAAAAAAAGCGACATGGAGAACATAGAAACAAAAATCAAAGTACCTTTTGTATAGGAGGAGGAAGATGATAAACTGGGTGGCGGTTGTCTTTGTTCGAAGAGCCTTCATCACTCTCTTTAGCCCCTGAATTTTCTTCTGGAGCTTCCATGAGTAAGTATTTGATATACAAGTTATAGTTGACAATGAATGAACTGAATTTCAATAAGCTCAGGTGAATACCCTCATAAATTGAACAAACACGGAAGAAAAGAAACAACAAGAGATGAACAGACCGGAGCAAACCTGAGAGAGAGACAGAGAGAGAGGGAGAGAGACAAAGAGAGAGAGGGAGGGACAAAGAGTTTTTAACAGGAAGCTGGCCAACAACGACTACTCGTACTACCACGGCAGATACAGAGAGCCCTCAACTACTTCTGATATTTATTCATTTCTTTATTTTTTTTATTACTAAAACAATTATTTTCTTTTTTTTTTGGTAAAAGTTTATTTAGAAACCAAAATAAATAAATAAAAGTTTATTTATTTGGATAAATTAATATTTGGAGCATATAAGTTTTTGTAATTTATAAAAGACTGTCCCAACTAATTCCTGTATCTGTTTTTCTACTAATAGTACTATGATATCAAAAAATAATTATTCGGTATCATATTAAAAATAAAAATAAAAATTCAATCATAAAGTTCAGATTAGTTTATTTTTATATTCTTTGATAGGGAAAATAGTAAAATAAATTTAAGTACTAAAGTTAAAAAAAATTTACACGCGTCACACTTGAACAAGATGTATTGCAAACCAAACATGCCCTACATTTTTTATACTTTAGTCTAACCTCCGAATTTGATGATAGAGCTTGTTGATTGAGAGTCCCATAATGTATATATTTAAGAGTAAGTATAAGCCTAGGTGAATGAGCAAGGCTCCTAAATTCCATTCACTCTACCTCACTTCCTATCACAAGCAAGAATACTATCGAACCAAAGATAACTCACAATGACAATGGCTGACTCTTCATCTTCTCAAAAAGTCAAACGAAACTTTAATAGTTGATGTAATTCATAGGGTCAATAAGTGCGACATTACACCTTCCCATCTTATAAAATAAGAGTAATATTATTTAAACCTAAAAATTTTACTTAATTTGTTGACATAATAATGTGGTTGCAGTAAAACTATTGGATCAACACCAAGTTCCAATGTTTGATGACCCACACAGTCAATCTAAAGGTCATAGTGAATTAGATTAGCAAATTAGGTCAGTAAATTAGGTACCAATAGCATTGCTCTATTTATAATAGGTTTTGTACATTGATTTGAATTTTTTTAACTTAAAGAGTCTGAATAAATTTTAATCATACAATGTTAAATTTATTAAATTGGATTTTGGGTTAATGAAATCCAAAACACTTCACCCCCGGTGGAACCTAATAAATTTATCGACAAAATCAACAAAAAGTTAAAATTAAGAGGATCCAAATACGTCCTACCCCTCTCTCTCCCGCCCAAAAAAAGAAAAAAGAAAAGTTAGAAGTCATTCCTCAAGGAAATTGGGGACTTAAGTTAATGCTTATTCATAGGATGATTGTATCATGCACTAATTTGTGTGATCCACTTCGAAAACTAAGATGGGTTTCTCTAGGTTATGAGTTTGAATGTGAATAACAAGTCTTTTTCACATATCATGATGGAAAGGAATACAAAAATGTGCAGCCAACCTAGCGTAGAGAAGATGATGATGGAAGATGATTTGGACCATATTGTTGTCAAAATCATTTCCTACCTTCTCCATAACATCTCAAGTTGACTTTGTATTATTTTTCATAATCCATTTTTCTAAGTTGTAGTAAGTAGGGGTATAAAATTCTAAAACTACGATTTACTGAGAGTTCTTGTTACCCAATTGTGCTCTTGATTGATTTAGCTTTTGAAAACATTATTGTTGAGCAATTTATCCCCCTCTTCGGTGGGTGGGTTTTTTTTTTTTTTTTTGTGGGTGGTGGTGGTTGTGTGTGGTTGGAGGAGGAGCGAGGGGGTGGCACCATAGGGGATACCATAGACTTTGATGCAATCAATGATTCTCAGTGATTGGTACCCAAAGGAAAAGAATGTCTTCATCCCTATCCTTAATAACAAATCAATGTCGATAAAACATGTGTATATATTCAACTTACCTCAATAAGAATGAGTTTTATTTCAATTATTTGGGTTCGGCGAAGTTTCTTCCGGATATAAATAGCCTAACCAATGGCATGCCAATCAAACTTTTCGAATGTGACAAGTGACAAGTGACAAGCCAAGCTTCTGTGAGCATTGTTTATGATGAATGTAGATGATAAGTTAAATCCTGAAAGCAATTTCAATCTCCCCAAACACTTGCTGGATTCAGCATAAGAGAAGAACTAAATCAGGTTGAACAGAACTAGACATGTAGGCAACTGCCATTCCTTTGTAACATCATGACTACAAGCAATGTTTAAGCACTTCAATGGCAATCCTCAAAGTGTAGTTTTTGCTAAATATATACTGTTTTTTAGAGAAAAAACTAAATTCTAATTTGAGATAGTTTCGAACCATTCAGCTTTTGCTAAAAGGAGTGAGGAACTTTAGTTCTAAAAACCCACCTAGAATACTTGATGATCTATGCAAGTGTTGGGCACTTAATTACAACAATACGTGTTGGTATATTTTAATATTATTTATAATTCATTATATTAATGTATAATGTACATAGATAAATCTTAATATACAATATATAATATAGATACATATATCATACTTACTCCCATGTATGAATCATATTTATGAGATGAATGTGTAATATATATACATGAATATGTACTTATTTGGATATATGTATGACAATATACATGAATCATCTTTTATTACATACTTGTATAATTAGATACATATACATACGCTATTTCATATATGACTTATATGCATGAATTGATAATTACTACATACATGTGCTTTGTATGTACATGCGTGACTTGGATACAGAAACTCTAGAAAATTCTAAGAACTTATAAATAAGACTTCTAAAATGTGCATTTAAAAGTTTTTGAACAATCATTCAACACTTAAACAATACTACACACACTTAAGAGTTGAGGCCAAATAAAAGTGTTCTTATTGGTGAAGCTTTGGACTTAACCACTTGTGCAGAGTTGGCTAGAGTTATACGATAAAACTATAAGGTTGTTGTATCATGAAAATGACAAGTTAAATGAGAAGGTCTGTTGCATCGGATTAGGACTTGCCATTCACAAAGGGATTGAATCTCCTTAAAGATAGTAAGATTTTCGTGTCTCAACCTGAATTGTTTTCGTATCTAGTTTACTAATTTGTATTTTGCTTCTTAATTTATGCAATTACACCAATAATACATAATATATGCTACCAAGTGTATGAACATATAATCACGGAATCGATCAAGGATTCTGATGATGTTGAGATATATTGATGCAACATCGCAGAATAGTAACTACACAAAATGCTAGATAGGGAACTGAGCGATATTCAAGTCAAATTCTGGCATCACAAAATAATGTTGCAGTGCCTTAAAACAATGAGTCGATTGAATTATTGGAGAAGTATCTGAATCAATTACAAAACAACGAATCGATTGAATTATAGAAGATATTGTATCCGTATTGCCCAATATTTTTCTACATGAAAAACCTGCTCTTGTAAACTTGCATATTTGTTTATACAAAATCGGTTCAGGAGTTGGTGCAGTCATAAGATTTGCAAAAGGAAGTCAGGGCACAACAATACACTTTTCTGGTGGTTGTGGTTGATTCTCACAAATTGGGGAAAGTCTAGGGTACCCTTTTTTTTCCTTGGTATCGTTAGTATCGGTTATTATTTTTTATGATAAAGTTATAATTTTTAAAGGAGAAATTATAATTGCTTAAAAAAAAATCATAATTGATCACAGACATCCATGATCCATCAGAACTTGGTATTAATCTCAATCTTCCATAATCGATCATGTCTTTTAAAATTATAATTTACACATTAAAAATTTGTAACTTAATCCTAAAAAATTCTAATTTTTGGTACGATACCGTAGCCTTTCCAAGGATTTTTTGTTGTCCATGTCGTGGGGACCAAAGAAAGTCTTTTTTTTAGAACATTTTTTTTTTCTTTTTTCGTTCAAAGCGACGATAGCTAACTTTGTGCATTTGGTGTTATTATGATTCTCTTCTTGATGTCATCCTTATCAAAACATTTAAAGAAGAGGCTAATATCAAATTGCACCCTAAAAGATGATTTAAATCTCAATTTGTACTCTTAAAGTTTAAAAATATTAATTTACATCTTGAAAAACATAAATTTATATCAATATGCACTAGAGGTTAACTACCATCAAATTTGCCATTAAAAAAGTTTGGGCTAATTGTAAATTGCACCTCAAAGTTTAAATATTTCACATTATAATCCAAAAAGAATTTCATCCATTAATGCTAGTTAAATAGTTCTCAATTGTGTCGTGTCGTAGTCTAACTTTAAATAGAAAATAGTTATTTAATGAGTATTGTAGGAAAAAAAATAGGTATTTTAAATTTTTTTAAATAGTATTATATGAATTGTCGTAAATGTGAAATATACGACACAATACAATTGACTAGAAAAGAAAATATTTTTTGTGTTAAAAATAATTTTTTATTGATTCGAACACGACACAAAAATAATACAACATGACACAAAATGACACGACACCAAAATGTTACGATACGGTAAAATTGAGAGGTATTTAACGATTATTAATAGATAAAATTATTTTTAGATCATAAATGTGAAATATTTAAACTTTGATGGTGCAAATTTATAATTAGTCCAATTTTTTTTAACAAAAACATGGACTATAGTTAAATCCAGGTACATATTGATACGAATTTATGTCTTTCAGGGTATAAATTGATATTTTTAAACGTTGAGGGTATAAATTAAGATTCAAGTGATCTTTTAGGGTACAAGTTAAAATTAACCCTTGAGGAAATGCTTAATTAGTTATGTACTTGAGACTTGTACCAAACTTTTTGAAGTTTTTTGTAAACAAAAAAACATGGTATTCGTCAACTTCAACAAAATGGTGTTGTTGAAAGAAAAGTACATGATATTCGTCAACTTCAACAAAATAGTGTTGTTGAAAAAAATAAGTCTACAATCTTTAACACGACAAAGTGGTATGTTGAAAGGTAAAAATATTTCATAAAACTTAAACTGTGTGTAGTGCACTTGTTGAATCTGTCACAAAAACAAATAAATAAATTCTACATCGTCTGCTCACATATGCATATAGTAATCTTCATTAAACAAAAACAAAAAAGATAACACGTTAAAATTTTTTCTTGGAAAGATTGATATTGTTAATGACTCCAAAGAAAGTGACCTCTTCTGTAGAAGTAGAATGGATTGGGAAGTTGATATCAATTATTTTTGCACCTAGCACTGTTTCTTTAATGCGGGAATGAGATGGAAACAAGGAAATGTCCAATGGAGGAAATGAATTGACATAGTTAATCATTTCTTAATGAAAAAAAAAAAACTAAATCATGATACATTGTTGCCCAAATTTTTTGAAAAGAATTGGTGAATTTTTTTTGACTGAGACGTGATTTGATTCTATGGCACTTTGGTCTATACGGGTGAGTGGAAGATAAGAATCCTTTCAATTAGGATGAACCCGTAAATTCATTTCTATCAAATATAATTCTCCTAAATTATGTGAATTTGATACTTAAAAGCTGTTTGATTTATCTCGTTTCTCTTGATTGGTGTAGTATAGGAAAGAGAGAAAACAAAACACAATGACAAAGGAACTGGTTCCCTAAAGTAGTATGGGATAATAGCCTTTGATGAGTT
Source organism: Ilex asprella (assembly GCA_023539305.1). NCBI lineage: Eukaryota > Viridiplantae > Streptophyta > Magnoliopsida > Aquifoliales > Aquifoliaceae > Ilex > Ilex asprella. The sequence goes on along the minus strand of CM042200.1, from coordinate 16,299,667 downwards.
GTAGTTGAAATTCCATTGAAGCAATCATAGAGGTTATAATGTGAATACCAACATTATTACAAAATGGGTTTATTTTATACGGCGGTAGTGACATTGACACTGAAATTTAGATTCGTATGATCTTATATGACTAGCCGCAAAGTTTCAATCTTTTCACAATAACACAATAATGGGTTGCACTTTGTGTGTTCAAATGGCATGAAAATTTCCCAAAAAAATATAAAAATTAAATTTGAGATGACATCATAAGAGTCATAAGTAATGTTCTATCTATGAAATCCTTAGTAAGGCCTAGCTAGTGGGCCGGCCGACAATAGCACCAACTCGGCCATTATCCCAAAACATCACTACTTGTGTTTCTCAGTTCGGATTGATTTTCTTTCTGGGCCCTGCTTCTCCACTTAAGATTGTGAGCTCTTGACACAGAGTGTGTGTGTGTGTGTGTGTGAGAGAGAGAGAGAGAGAGAGAGAGATGGTGGTGCTGATGGGGTAAAAAGGAAAGTAAAGAGTTAGATTCATACAATCATCAAAGTTGAAAAGGAAGGGAAGGGTCTTCATTCATATCTGATGTGTAGTGGTGGGGAGTTCTTGGGCTATTCGAACAAGGAATGATTGTGGGTTGACTCTTAGTTGGAAGTGTTCTTACAAAGCTTTATGCTTGGATAGTGGAAAATGGTGATCTTTTTTAAAGATACTATTAAGAGTTAGGATGTCTCTACTGTTACAATAAGGTAATTATTCTTAATTAAAAGTTGTGAATCCATTTATTCAGGCAAGTTTATATTCAAATAGTTCTTATTCCGGGTTCAACATTCTTTCTTCAACGGAGATGGTTCAAACATATGAAATCAAACATTTTTTAGATGTCACAACTTCTTAAGTATATCAAAAAAGTCTAGATAAAAAGTATTATGCTATCTTTCGACATCACATTTCAATGCAGGATACAACTGAAAAACGCTAGGAACTAGTGTCGGTCTAACTGCTCTAACAAGCCAACAAGCTAGTGGCATTAGCACCTTTACCCTTAAGTGAGTAATAGATTCTTCCTTTGCTCCACTCATCTTACAACACTTTTAGAATTCAAAGGATGAATCCTTCAAAAAGATCAGGATGTCAAACCATAACATTAGTTGTGCTCTAGAAACAAGCAACCAAGAGCCTAAAGAAAGCATTGAGAAAGAGATAAGTGTCCCATATAGGTTTAGGTTCGTATATGATATATGTTGTGGCGCTATATGATCTTTAGTTATATGTCTTGCATGCATGTTATAGAAAGTCAATATACGAATCAGAGGAGATGATAACAGTCGATTAATATCCATATTTGAGTATTTGCTAACTTTAGTGTCATATTGAGGTGACGAAATTTGAACCTATATAGTCGTCAGTACCCAAAACAAATGCACTGATCAAACTGTGCTACATCTCAAACTTAAACCTCATAATTTTCATTTCACTAAATATCAAGGGATAATGAGAGGAATAAAAAAATCATGGGCATTATATTTGTGTTTTTCTTTTATCACTACCTCACAAAATTTATTTATTTAATTTTTTTTTATGGTTTTCACCCAGATATTTTTTTTGTGGACAAGGGCTTGATGTCCCAATTCCATCAAATTTCAGTTAACGAAATGAAATTAAGAAAGGAAGAAGAGGGTTTAATTTAGCACTACTTATTAGTATTTGAGAGATTACCCAACAACATTACAATATTGTTGGCCATCCTTCTCAGGCTTAGATCAAATGCCAAGTCCACAATTGATCATATTATATGGTATGTCCCTATCTTTGAAGGGTTTGGAGTCAAAATCCTTAGGGGTAATTCCTGATCTTTGATAATATAGAGAGAGCACGATCAAATCTCTTTCCACACTTCTTAAGGATTAGTCACATTTGTTCCTTTAGGAACATGCTTTAACTCATATCAAGCTACAATAGCCAACCGTTGAGCTGGAAAGAATAATCGACGGAAGCCTGAACTCTGTAACCAAAAAAAGAAAAAGAAAAAATTGGTGTCACAAAAATTTCGTTATTGCGTTCGGATAGAGTTGACAGAATGAGAAGATGGACATGTTTTGAAGAGTTAGAGTCAAGTGCGTTCGGACGGTAGATACTATGCGTTCGAACGCATGTTTCTGAAAGATGGGATTTTGGAGGAAGAAGTAGAATGTGATCAGACTTCTTGAACTAGGAAAATATAAATGGAGGGATCATTATGATGTAAATTGACGACTTTTTAATTATTTTTATTCTTTTTTTGGTTGAAGCTTAGGATGTCTAGTTAGACTTTCTGACTAGGACTAAGAGAGAACTTTTCAATGAAGTACATTAATGTTATTGATTTAATGGTATGTGGTATTTTGTTAATTTAATTTAACTTTTGATTATTAGTAAAGTTTTTGCTCAATTCTTGAGTTTTTGTGTCTTATATTTTGATTCCTGCAAAACAAATAATTAGTTATTCCTTGTTTAAGTTAATTACAATTTATTTCACATAATAATATAACTAGAGGATTGTGTAGTTAAGTCAAGAATTCGATTGCTAAGAACGTTTGATTTATTGTAGACTCCGAGCACAATAAATACTTACAATTGACCATCAGTTCCTTTTATTTTTTTGAATAAATATTTGATTATAAATAGTGGTGTTTTCTTGTTGTCATTGTTAAATTCACTGGCTCGAGTCAGTTGACTATTTGACTCTTGTTTGAGTTTGAAAACTAAGTCTTTAATCATTACTGTATGAATTTGAGAGGGTGAACCTATTGCTCTAGTACTTTACATATTGTTTTAATTAATTCATTTACTTATACCAGTTTAAACACTCTTGTTGAGAAACATTTTTACAAGTTTGTTAATAGATTTAGTGTGGCAACTATTGTTTTTACACTTCCACGAGGATTCAACTTCAGTCTTCCGAATTTGTATTACTTCGCACAACTTATGCTTGTGTTGTGTTTACATATTTAAAGTTGTAGCACTCACCCATCTCTCTATTTATTCAAATTTACCAAAAATGCATTTCCCCATTAGTTAAAAATATGCCAATCAAAATTTTTGACAACCAAATGAAAACGAATTTATTTTTAAAACAATTTGGACACTACTCGATCAACAAATTTATATAAAAAATACGTTGTGTAACCATGTTAATTAGTCGTGTCGTATAGAACTCGTGCAATATTTGTGTCAATGTGTAGCTTTTCTCGGTATGCATTATACTAGAGATAATTCGTGTCTAAATACAAAGTACAATGTGAATAGTTATGAGAGGAATGTTAGTGACCATTAGATGAGTCTATTTGAAACCGTCATTTAGACTTATTGATACTTACTCTATTTTATATTATAGATTATAGATATAAATAGTCCGAAGTCCGAATTTCCTTCAAAGTTGCTTGTCATCTCTTAAATAGTATACAGATGTTGAGTATGGCTCAGAACAAATTTGAGGAGTTATCTGAACATCTAAAGCCAAAGTCATCACAATCATTTCAGAGTACTCCCAAATGGCTTTGGAAGCCTCCTTGTGATTTCCATGATAAAGCACTGCAGTTAACATGATCAGAGACCAATAAAAGGATAAGGTGAGGCAAATGAACCACAAAACATCCACTGAAAGCCACACATTGAGCAATTCGCTAGATTTCCTCGGACTGCAGCTTGTTTTTGAGCTTGTCACGCACTTACATGTGTATGATGCTCTTCTTGCGAAGAAAATCATTTGTCCTCGCTGTCCATTTCCAGCAAGATAGCGAAGGGAATCCAGGGATCCAAATAGAAAAAATGGCTAGAGGACATGTCCGGAAGCTGACAAAAAAGTATCTTTTTTTTTTGGTCAAGGACAAAAAAGTATCTGAAGTAGCTAAATTGATGACACTTAAAAAGGAATATTGTGGAACTCTAGAAAGCTGCATTCAGTGATATAATCCTCCGTTGTCCTTCAAGCCATCAAACTAAAAGCCCCACTATGTAATGCCAAATTATGCTGCTCTGGCTAACTATCATGAACTGTAACTATGTGAATGGATGAAACTCTGAACATTGACAAAAGCATGTACCAAGGGGTCTTGGATGCCTGTAAACTCTACAGTATAGATAAAATCACCGGTCAAGAAAATATAACCAGGAGAAAAAGGAAAAAATAGACTTTCTGATGCTGAAGCAATCCAAACATACCATATATCTTGAGTCAAATAACAATACTTGAAGAAGAAATGCCACACTTGGCAGAACAATTTAAGATAGAACATTATACCCAGGGCATAAATGCATATATTGATGCAAATTCCTACCTTTCCAGAGAGGGGGTTATGCAGAAAAGTGAAAAATGAAAAACAGAACGAAAATAAGAACTTTACAAGACAGTGAAGTTCAGCCGGCTGCTTCATCACTGATCTTGACAGTGAAGTTCAGTCGGCTGCTTCATCACTGATCTTGATCTCCAAAAGCCTATCCACAGGACACCTACAAATCGGACACCGAGTGGTTTGGAACCTCAAAACTTTTGCACACCCACTGCACATGCACTGCATCAAGAAAAGAAACCCAGCAAAAAATTAGTTATCAACAAGCTATTGACATGCCTCTAACTTAAGAAACATTAGCTTTCTGAGAATGGATGTAAGGTGAGATACAAGCAGACTGTCTTGCAGATATTTTGACCAACATAACCTCAGCAAAATGAAGTACATATAATCAACGAGAATCTAGACAATAAATTCTGTTGGAATCAGCATAACAAACAATCCCTTTAAAACCCTTTTCCATGAAATCATTGCAACAGCCAGCCACTAGAAAGGCAGCACCCCTCCCAATCACAATAAAGTGCACGAAAAATGTCAAAGATACCTTGCACTAATCAACTGGGATAATATGCGACTAAATTGAAAACATAAAGGGTTACTAGAAGATGCTTCATATTCCTCCTCTAATCACACAGAGAGAGAGAGAAAGAGAGAGAGAGAGATACCATGTGCCGACAAGGAAGGACAGTTGTGTCCCGAGGTTCCGATAGGCAGATAACACACTCTTTTCCCGGATCATTGTCAAAGTCACCATCAACTGAATTCCCAATCCCATAAATCTCCTGCAGCTCATACCTCATTCCACTCACCCATAAGATCTGCCTCACCACTCTCACCTGGTATTCACCTTTCTCCTTCTCAAACAGTGCCTGTGTTATCTGGGAGTTTGTGGCTCCAGACTCTGAGTTTCCACCTGCGGATCCATTTTGATTAATTGGAGAGGCCTCAGCCTTCACTGCTAGAGGATACACTTCCACATCACCCTCTTTCAATAATTCCGTCTCCACAAACATTGAGAAGTCTATCCCAGTTCCAGAGGGTTGTCTGAACTTCTGGCCCAAACCTTGCAGAAAATGAACTGTCACCGGTGGAAGCAAGCTTTCCTTCATTGGCATCAGATGACAGTCTTCACCCTCTTTTGCGAAGAAAATTATGGTGATGCTGTTAGGAGGGCAAACGAAATGAAACTTTAATCAGAACATCGCCTCTTTTGTAAAAAGTACATCGAAAAATGACTAGAATAAGCAGAATCAATCTAAAGCCTCATGCCGTCTGGCAAAAATATATGATTGTTTGAGGAGCAAATATGACAAACAAAATAAATGGATAAAAGACCAACCTAAACTAAACGCATCAAGCTATATCAAACGGTACAATATTAAACACAAACAGCATTACAAGTAATCAGAATGTCCTAAAACAGCATAATTATATAAAATGATACCTTATCCAAATCTCATGTTCTGCATAGATTCTCCTATTACACTTGGTAGTCTTTGAACGATGAGAACCATGTAGCATCTACATTGAGAATTCAATAGATGCATTCAAGTATTGTATCCATCATTAGTCTTCTATTTTTGACTTATTAGATTTTTCTCCTGTCAAATTCTTCCACGTACATTTAACTACTTCCCACTCATAGAAACTTCTTACTGCTCCTTTCCTTTTTCAATCTTTAACTTATCATCTTACTCTCCGGGCAATGGGATGGAGATGATGGAACAGCGTGAGGATATGAAGCCCATGCATTGCATAAGTCTGCTGCCTGTTCTAATAAACTAAAGTTATTGGATTTAATTAGGCTACCCACAGTACCATTTCCATTACTTGGACAACTAAAAATTGGAATGCGAAAAAACATGGAGAATTGCAAAATGATCGCCATCCTGAACCAAATTTAGTGAAACAAATTTAATAGCCAATCGCATGTGCACCAGCTCCAAACCCAAGCATTTTCCAGCCAATCTATATAGCTAAATCAACCCTGTCCTGGGATCAAGCACAAGCTAATGCTTCACAAACAGTATCAATTCGAATCATTCTTACATCCCCTGCATAAAATTGACCTTTTTGCCGATAGTAATAACATATATGCTCCAATAAAGCAACACAAACACAAGATTAATGTTGATATCAATTATCATGAATATGAAAGGCCTGCAAAGCTCTTAGTAACTCATGCGCTCCTTGCCCAAGACATATGCTCAAACAACATTGAAAACCTTGAACTAGAAAGCAAAACGAGTTGAGAGTAGTTGATACTTTTTTCATCTTACGGCAGGTTACCAATCTAACCCATATTAATGCCCGTAGTAGGTTCTCGCTTATGACTCTTACAGCATGGTGTCACTTACTACTCTTATTCAAGCCAGTAGCTCTCACAACAGGGTCTCACTTATTACTATTCATGCCTGTAGCACAATTTTCTCATCCAATCTGAAAAACTTTGGCCAATTCAACATCTTTATCTATCAACTGATGTATTATATGAAAAACGCCAATAAAAATAAAGAGCCTAAAATCACTTTCAACTTCATTATTAGACATTTTCAACATGCCGTCTCCAATCCTCTATCGAAACTTTTGCCATTGGGCTAGCCTAACAAGTTCACATGTTTTCCACAAAAATTCTTAGAAGTCACAAAAACAAGGAAAGAGTACACGATTGTCAAAGCATCACTTGGTCCATCCTCAAAGATGAGAGCTGCAGTTACTTGAACATGCGAAAAACTCCTCAAAGATCATCCAATAATTGAAAATATATCAACAAAAAAGTGAAACGCAAAATATCCCTACTTTCAAATTTGAATTAGTCAAGAACTTTTCACGATTCATCGTCTACAAAAGAAATCACAATCACTCGATAATTGCATACAATTAACACATCAGACTTCTCTAGCTTCTCAGTGGCAGATAAATTATTAACAGAAGCACAAAATATAAATCTTCCCACATAATTCAAGCAAAGATATACCTTCCCGCGGCGGTAGCGTCAAATGTGAAAGCAACGAGGTACTTCCCTGGGTTCTCCTCATCTGGCTCAACCCTCAAAGTTTCCTTCTTGAGATTAACATCATTCCTTATAGTCACCGCCTTTTGATGCTCCACATAAGGGGCAGGTGGGTGCCCACTAGGCCCATAAGGATACCGCCCGCCCACCCAATGAGGGTCCACGTGTGGCGGAGGGCGGTGGTGGTGATCATGCGGAGCCGGCAACGGCGTCGGCGGAGGCAGTCCCTGATAGTACCCCGGGTAGTGATAATAGGGAGGAGGGTTAGGGTTCGGATATTGGGAAGGATAGGGAGTCGCCGCCGCGAATACATATCGATTCGCGGTAATTTCAGGCTGTGACGGTGGCGGCTGCGGTGGTGGAGGAGGCGGGTGGCTCCGACTACCGCTACCGTGTCTCCGGCGCCCATTAACACCACTTCCCATGTTACCCATGTTATCTTTCTTTTACAAAAACTCCGAAATACACTAACCTTAACGAAATCTGGAAACAGAGGAAGGTATAAAGACTACCAAAGATTACAATTCTTGTT